>JAQIUQ010006119.1:0-215000 GCA_030378365.1 Hybognathus amarus
TATGTTCCTTGGTTCATTTTACATATTGCTTGTGGTGGCCCTGCGCTGATCAATACAGGGCAAGACAAAGAGAAAGGCTTTTAACAGAGCGCAGCACTAAATCTAATGAGCCGTCCTCAGCGCCTGGCACATGTGCGGCTGAATTGACAGATCTGTGAGGAGATGAGAAGTTCCACCCTACTGACGTCATCAATCTCTCCCCTCCATAACCCTGCGACACAGACATACACAAATGTCTATGACCAAATGCTTAGGAAATGATCCATATCGTAACCAGCCTCTCTGAATCTGAATCTTCAACCGGCAGTCAGCACAAGCCTCTGTGAACAGAAGTTTTGAACAGAAGGAGTTGAGGTAGAAAATAATCTAGGGATGCATGAATATTAAAATTGGCCGACACATATAAGCTAATATGTCACTAACACTAACTGGGTAATAACCAAATACTAACCCTGAACTTACCCCAAACCTAACCTTAACCCATGTAGTTACCTTACATATGGTAAGTATTTATATGGGTGAGTGAACCAAAGAACATTTGAAAGTGCAACCAGGGATAGATAGTTCCCCTGCCTGTATATGTTCTCCCAGTGGTGCACTTTAGAAATTTTACCAATCGGTGTAAACCAAGCTTTGGCTATCTTTCTCTGCCTTTGAGAAAATTGAAAGCTCGGGCTGATACTGAATCTCCCCTGTATGACGTCAGTGCGAGAAGAGAAAGGCCCTTGTTGCCCACCCAGGAGAATTTGCCTTGCCCCATTTGAGAAATGAGCTAGAAAGTAATGTTACCAGCGCGTAAGCGCAATTTAGAGTTTTTCCTCAGAGAGATATTATGGCTTGCAAACGAGCAAAGTTGCATGGCAGTGCATACAGTGTTTGGATGTACAAATGAACACAAAAGTATTTTTTTAGTTCAGCTTCATCCCAGACCCCCTGAAGAAACAATTGGTTCATCTTATTTTCTCTGGAAATGCACCGACACAGACTTCCCAAAGTTTTGCTTGGTCCAAACATATTGACAAGTTTCGTCTGCTTTCTCTACTCGGGCCAAAACAGAGCTCGGCCTCGAGTGGACGTTCAGGAAAAATGCCTTTTGTTTCTAAATGATGACTATTTTTGATCTAAAAAAAAAAACAAAACAAAAAAAAACTACTAGCATCTATGAGGGCAACCCAGGATCCATGTCATGGGACCGTTAAATTATTAGAATTTGTCATTATTAACAGTTCCATAGTAATGATAAATATGTATATATATATATATATACAGTATGTATTAAAATATATCACTTCAATATACACACTTAAATACCCACTGTCAAACAATACGGATTAATACCTCATAACGGGTATCGGATGCATGAGAGCCTAAGTCCAGCCCCTCCGACTCCGGATCATGGGACCTTGTTTCGAAGAAAGATAGTGTAGTAGTCGATAGCGAGAGACAACTTATCTTTTTATTCCATCTGAACTATGCTCTGAATTTCACATCATGCACTTCTAGAAAATACTGGGTTGTTTTAACCCAAATGTTGGGTCAAATATGTGACGAAGCTCGAACATTGGGTAAAAGACGTTCTTAAAAATGTAACCCAATGGCTGGGTTATGCCTAAGTCTGCAACCAAACTGGTAAAACAACCAACCATTTAAGAGTGTGATGTTTGTCGATTTAAAAGATGATTCTGAGAGTAACAACAAACGTTGTCAGTATGTCAGAAGAGTAACATTTAAGTTTTATATGAAAATTCCCTCAATGAACTACATCTCCGGGGAAGGCGAAACAACGGCAGGATGCAAGCTGCTAGCATATGTGTGTGAGCCGCAACATCCTCACTCAGGCACATGACAGCAGTTCCCGATCTCGACGTACTCGGATTCTAACGGAAGACTGTAGAAACAATGACAGAACATTTCAGCCTTCAGTAAAGTTAGCTTGGCAATTCATGGTGTGAAATATGTGCGCCTTTGGGGTTTGTAGTGCTTTAGGTATTAGCAGTACTTATACCTAGACGTTTCTACATTCAAACTGTGACTTTCTTTACTTGAGAATGTTATACTTTTTGATCGTCAAAACGTCATATGAGAAATTACAGCACGATTCGAACGAGATACATAATATTTGTTGTATTTGTGACTACCGTACAATACTTTCCAAAAATAAGGTCCCATGCGTGGTCGACCGGAAGGGGAGGACTTCGGGTCTTCTCTATATGTGCATGGTTTGCTAGGTAGTTGCTGGGGTGTTCTGGGTGGCTGCTTGCTGGTTCCAAGTCCAAAAAAGGAAGAACATAAAAACTGCAGTGGTTCTCTTCCAGAAAATGGCCTGGGTACACCGAAGATGTCATTGTTTAATAGCTCAGTTGGAGGGCTTCAGAAGCTAGGCGTGCACAGTCCCAAATTGACGCACAGTCATGACTTTCTGTACATTTGTGAACAAAAGAATATATCGCACGTACCAGTTATGACGTCGATACGTACCAAGGGATGATTGAGCATTATGTGTGACTACGGGGGCTGAGTGCAGCTCCAGGGCACAGTTAAAGACCCGGGCTAGAGTCCTCAGGTACTGAAAGGATGTTGCTTGTCTGACAATCTGCAGAGCATGTCGTCACTCTGCTAGACCAGCTGTCTGCTTTGATGTCTCGCCTCCAGTGCGCTGTCAGCGGGATTTCCTGTTCAGGACGCCTGTATTACGAGCCCTCGTCAATACTGTAGGCAACCGCAACACGCACATGAACGCAGCCAAGGGACAGCTCGTTCGGCACGCCTGACAACGCCTTCTGCAGAAGGAGGGGAAAAAAGAAAAAAAGGCCTGTGTTTCGTAATCTGGATTATACACTGTGTCATTGTCCACAAGTCCCTTTCAGCGGGAGGATGAGCCAGCACAGGCTCGTTGTAGTGTAAGCGCCAAGCACTGTCAGCATGTAGAAACAGCGACGCACAGTCGCCTTAAAGAGGCAAACGATTCTGACAGGCAAGATGACGCGGCAAGGAGCTGGGGGAAGAAAGAGTCCTCTTTGTACAAGCTACTAAGTGCATAACAACACGAAGCATTACAGAGAGGCCATTCCAGTCCTGCGTCCCATTTAATGAGTTTCCACTCGGAAGAAAGAGCCACCAGAGCCACAAACAAGATTGATTCTGAAAGGGACGCGTCATACCAATTACCTGGTAATTAGTTACGTCTTTTCGTACTATTGTTCTCTGAGTGGGTTGGACAGGGGCGACAGTGAAGAGAAGTGTGTTGCAGCCGCTGGAGTGGATTCTTCACTGTCACGCTTCAGTGTCACAGTCGTCAGTGTTTGATCGGACCATGTCAAGTGGACAGTCGAAACATGGCAGAGCAACTTCATAGTCTTTTTTTGTGACGATGCTGGTAAACAAGATGGTTAAAAGAGGTATGTCGTTTCTAATGTTAAAGGGACAGTTCACCAGAAATGAGTCATCATCGTTATCAGTTAACCTCGATGTTCCAAACCTGTATGAATTGTATATGTATATGTGCACACTACCAGCCAAAAAGTTTAGGATCGGTAAGATTTTTTATGCTTTTAAATAGAGTACTGCTGTGCTACACCAAGGCTGCAATTTTTTGATAAAAAACTACACAAAAAACACATTAATATTTAAAATATTCTGACAATTTAAAGTAGCTTTTATGTTAATATATTAAAATGTAATTTATTCCTCTGAAAAAAAGCTGAATTTTTAGCATCATTATTGCCAGTACTACAGTGTCACATGATCCTTCACAAATCACTCTTAATATGATGATTTTATGTCCAAAAACATGTATGATTATTATCATCATGTTGAAAACAGTTTTACAAGTTTGCTTCAGGATTATTATGATAGAATAGAAAGTATTTATTTAATTAGAATCTTTCTAACATTATAAATGTCTTTACTGTAACTTTTGATCAATGTAACTCATTCCTTGATGAATACAGGTAGAAGTATTGATTTCTTATTTATTTTCCCCCCAAAATAAATACAAATTCTTACTGACCCCAAACTTTTTAAAGGGTAGTGTTTAATGTAACAAAAGCTTTCCACTTCGGGTGGAAGCTGTTCTTTCGATGTGGTGGAACTGGAGCTTCGTGCCCTAGATGTGGATCCCACCAATCTCCAGTAGCAGACTTGCAGGAGATGCTCTGCTCTCAATATAGGCCATTCGTTTCTTAACAATGCTTTCAGCACCTTGAATTTTTGAAATGGTGCCGCAATAGTGAATAGAAGGCAGCTCTGAAGTGAACAGGGTCAAGCGACAGTATTCATGGTAGTGCCTAATCATCCTTTCGGTGAGTGTGTATGTAGATTCAAAACAGCTTATAGCTTTAAATTTCATCGATATTGTTCCCAAGTGTCAGAAGTCTATGAAAAAAAGAGGCTGGATGGACGTACACCTGCGGCAGCTCGTCACTATGAATTTTAACGATGTCACATCATCATAAAACTTCAGTTAGATTAGATGGTGTCAACATGTCGACACAAATAACTCGCCAATCCAATCAAAGCAACACGAAAAACGTTTACTAAGACTAATAACCTTCTCCAAGTCAGACAGGTGATCTTCCTATAGAACTTTCAACAAGTATAAACGACATCTGCTGCTCTTATAGAGTGTGCGCCACCATGTGTCCATACGCGTCTTTCTTATAAAACTCACCACATCTAACTCGCCACCAGCACAATATCGCGTCGCTGATCGAGACCAGTAAGTACTAGAACGCTTATCAGGAGATACAAAACAGACTCAAGTGGTTCCAAACAGTCAAAGACTTTAGTTTGATTCAGAACATGCAGGTACCAGTACTTCGCACCTTATTATCGCAGTAGTCAGCTCTTTTGAGAAAACCAGAATCATTGAAGGCCTGCAACAGCGTTCTCGCAAAGGGGACTAGACCTCCTGTGGAATACTAATGGAGTTTGAGGCTTCTAATAGGCGCTGAAATGGAGCAACGCTTTCGCAAGTGCCTTTCACTCCAGCGCTGGCTCTGCTATCTATGTGAGACAGCTGCACGTCCTCACCTCCTCGTTACATACTTCGTAATCATCGCAGAAGTAATATCAACACATCACGCACACTCTCCCAGGGCCAGTCAGACCATGGAGGAAGGCGGCACTCGTGTGAAGAAGAGTTACAGTGACGCGGCGAAAGCAGCACCTCTTCAAGGAGAGCTGGCTTTTCGCCAGAGCTAAGTTGCGCCACCAAAAGCAGATTCTGTTATTTTTTTTAATGAATGAGACCACCATCTGTGTGATACAGGGTGTGGCAGTGATAAACTGACATCTAATGTCGAACATTCTGTTACAGTACAAACAAGTAAAGACTGTTGTTACAAACCATTTTCTGTTTCAAATAAATGCTGTTCTATTTGAACTTTCTATTGAATCTAGATGTCACGCGCAAAAACATCACGCAGCACAACTGTGTTCAACATTGATAATGAAGTAATAAATGTCTCTCGACACCAAATCAGCATATTAGAATGATTTCTGACAGGTCATGTGACACTGGAATGCTGCTGGAAAATGAGGCTTTGGTTAAAGGAATAAGATTACATTTTAAAACATTCAAATAGAAAACAGTTTGCTTTTTGCAAATAATTGACATGTTCCACCATGCTACTGATTTACTGCATTTTTGATCTGAATAAAGGCCTGTTCACACCGGGGCAGAATCTCACCCGTGTTATTCGGCATCAGTTTAGCGCCTCGTAGCTGGGACAAAGGGCGCCAATGTGAGTGCTCACACCGACGCGTAATGACAGCCGCCGCAGTAAAAGCGTAATTTTTTAAAAGCGCCTTACGGGTTCGTTTTTTTTTCATTAACCTGCCGTGTCAAGAACTACTATCCAGACCAATGGAATTGCCCGCATTTGCTCACGTGTTTGGAGCTTCTGAAAACACCAAACTTCTGGGGCAGCTGGGACACCAAAACGGTCTTGCCAGACGCACACATGCAACGGTGAAAGAGATATCACAGTCACCGTCTCACTCTTCACAGCCAGGAAGGAGTAAGACGGAAATGCGCAGGCAAGATGAATGTAGAGCTGCTGTTCTCGTTACGGTGCTAGAACATGAAGAACTATGTGACCGGCGGCAACAGGGAGCACATTCCTTTGATAAAAGATGGCTGTTATGGAGTGGTGTTGCATGGCCAATGGGCGCAGTCTAATGTCATCTGATTTGCATGTTCACTGCGGCACATCGGCAGCGAAAATACGACTTGTGGTGTCAAAATCACAAGAAATGCATTGGATCCACGCTGGTGAATGACGCACGCTGATATTCGCTCCAGGTGTGTCCGGGGCCTTAAATGCAGCCTCGGTGAGCAATATGGCTTTTTAAAATGTGATAAGGTCCCAAACTATGAAAACATGTATGTGTTGTGTGGTGTCGATGGTATCAGTATATCCATCTATTGTCTCGCATTATTTACTCATGCATTCAGCTAGAAGAACAACAGCAGGAACAACAGTTCAGAGCAGATGACCTCAGCAGGTCAAAGAACTTGCTGTCAAGTGCTCATGTTCTGGACAGAACACGAAGTTTTGAGTCAATCTGCAAAATGATTAGCCCATTGACGTTCCCTTCTCTTCTCATCGGGTCCTGAGCATCTTCCACTTATGCCCTTTAAAAGCCAGAACTTTAAATGAAGCATGAGAAAACATTATAAATACTATAATTGTCTTCGGACTTTGGTCTGATTCTCTTGTAAGAGGAGGAAGAGAGCCAGAGAGATGAAAAAACACTCAGGAAAGTATTTAGGGCTAAAGTGGCCTCTAGGATTGATTTCCCGTTCCACACACTGCAGTACTCTCTTACGAGCAGCAGTGGATGCTGCTTAACAGATCCAGGGCCCTCCAGAGACCTACAATGTGGAGTAGAGAAGACTCTCAAAAGCAGCCCAGAGGCTCCATGCTGGCTATCTTAGAGCTCAATTCGACTGTGATGTGAGTGAATCGCTGCTAGTAGAGGTAAATCCTCGCTTGCCTGACCCACAAGGATTGGCCAGATGGGATTTGACACCACACACAGACACACTGGGTGCTGTCTCGAAAGGATGGCATGCATGCCTGGTGAGGCTGTGTTCTTCCTAGTGCAGCTGTTTCAGAGGCTTTGCTGGCCACTCCTCCTGGTACAGTGAGCATTGCATAGCTACATAGCACACGTGTTCCGGCACCCGACGGTAGCGGTACATGAAAATACTATTAAAACATAATTTTGGAAAAATAAATACTTTTATGAATGCAATACAGAAACCTGTCTGTGGTTACTCAGTGGCTTACTTTATTGGCACTCTTGCGTTCCAGTGATTAATTTGCATACGTATGCCTTCTTTTCTAAAAACATAATTTTTGTCTTACATTTGATAATGAACAAGCTCAATGTCCACGCGTTTGTCGTAGACACAAAATAGCATAACTAGTAGCCTAGTGGCTATAAAGCCAGCGCTGGCATTTGATAAAACGAAAACATTACGTCTGAAATTATACATGCAAATACATTTAAAATGATTAAGTCTTAAGGCCATTGCACACTGAGTACGAAACTTTCGGATGCGTTTTTCGTGTTTGTCAGCCTAAAAATTCGTAGCGCATAGAAACCTTGCACACCGAGTCCGATGCGTATTTATTAAACATTTGCGGAAAAAAACGCAAAAATACCAAATGGATTCGTCAAGCAGTGAGGATGATTTTGTTGCCCTCTCTCTTATTGAAAAGAAAGAAAGAGAAAATATTACGTCCATCCAATCCTGAAATTGCGCCGAGAGGAAGGAGAGTTTCACCTCCTTATCAAGGAGTTGCGAATTTATCCCTAGCGATTCAAAAATTTACTTCAGAATGTCAGTGGGACAGTTTGATGCTTTGCTAGCGATTCTGGAGCCACATATTGAAAACAAGACCACCAATTTCCGTGAACCAATCGGATTCTGAACGGAGATCTGGCAGTATGTCTAAGGTATGGACACACACACAAACAAACACACACACACACACACACACACAGCCAGCCAGCGCGCGGCCCGGTTGAAGCGCTGGGCAGACAAAACAACTAGGCTGTTATATATTGTGCCCAAATAATACATTAGTTATCGAATTGGCTGCTCAATCACATCTTATTCGATCCTAAATTTCAATCTGATTGAAAGGGGAGGTTTATTAATTTCATAATCCAATATAGAGAAGAGAACATAAACACTTGATCGAACTGAAAACCGAAACTGAAAGCACGGCGCAAATGTGCAATGATTTGAGGACGAGCTCCCCCGGCCCTGAATTGTCAAAAGACCTCTCAAAATGCTGGCTCTGGATGCGAAAAACGCAGAAAATCGAACCCGATCCGATTAATTTTATGACGGACGAAAGTTTTCGGAGGTGGTGTGAAAGCATGATTGACATAAGCGTGAGGTCGAATTTTTTTTTAACGTGTGAAAATTTCGGATGCGATTTCGGACTACGGAATGTGCAATGGCCTTTAGCCTACTTACAGGTTGTGGTCCAACACTGCTGCCTCTGCTTTTAACGTTGGAACTGCTTCATGTTTTAGTAACAGTTTCTTGTTGAATCCGGTATTGAATTCTTGGAGATTCTGGAAGCTGTTATTCTTAAAATGTGCAGAACAGAGAGCTATATTATGTTTTTAAATTTTTACATTTTAAATTTCGTTTAAAATGAAAAAAGTGAAACCGCAATCAACCACCCCTTTAAAAAATTGGATAAATACACTAGTAACGGGGAAACAAATGCTTTGGTGGACACAAGGCCACCAACTGCTAATGGGTTTTTGACAGACCTATTATTTATATATTTAAATAGAAGTTTATTGAAATGTATTTTAATAATAAATATTAACAGAAATAAATAATCGGAAACTAAACTGGCGAACAATATGCCACGTAATAATCTAATAAAAAATACGCAAACAAATATTAGGCAAAACAGTGCAACCTTACTTATTTATTAGTAGCAATTTCTATTATTTAATAAAGGTATCTATAACTTGCATTTTTCGTCTTTTCTTGGATATAATCCTTTGAGCTGAGCTTGTTGCAATGCATTTTGGGATTTGCTTAGCTCAAGCTAATTTCCAATGTCTGTACACTTTGCTAGATCTGGATAGTAAAGAAAATAATAAAATGTTCCGACATTCCGTGCACGTCGGCGGAACACAGAGAGAAAAGTCCATTCCAGCCATCATCAATCTTTTGATTACTTGCACGCCAGCTCCACACAGAAGCTCGCAGATGCCAGAGCCAGTTAATAATTCTATCCATTTTCAGAGGTAGACTCCATCATTTATTATGTTCTGTATCTATCCCATCAGCTGTCTAATAATTCTCATCATCATTGGCTAATGCCAGAGACCAGTATTCGGCCCTGATAAAGCGCTTGGCTACACTGTTTGCTTTATTTACGTTTGTGAGCATTGTAAAGGCTGTCCGGCAGCTAATGAGTATTGCAAGGGGAGCGGTAAAGGTTAAGGAGGCCGGATCATCCATGATGCTGGCTAATGTAGCATTGACTTTTATCATTACCGCTTATTTTGGTCGCATGGAAAGGAACATTTTGCATGAGGTTAATTCTATAAACGCACTTTCAAACTCTGAGAGAGAAAAAGATTAAGAAAAAACAGAATGTGCACATTCACAGATTAGTCTCAGTGTATCATATATTATGTATCTCAACTCAACTGTCAGGTACTCAATGTCTGTCAAATAAAAATAAAACAAGTAGCCTCAGTCCGATATTATTAAACTCTGACCTCTATATGCAAGAGAGAAAAAGAGTGAAAGAGGAAGGCACAGGGCAATAGGGCATGAGTGAAAGATTGAGGGGAAGTGAGGGTATCCAGGGAGAAGAGATGACTCATCTTGACCTCTTTAAGCTAAGTTAAAGAGGCTACAGCACTAGGTTTTCCATGGTGGACACAATTACTTAAAGCCATTTTCTATCAATTTCAGATAGTGTTCCATACTGACATAACAATAAGCCTTGGAGACCAGCCAGCTAAACAAGAAAAGCCTGGCCAGATTGGGAAGCCAGCAAAACTAGGTTGGCTTAAGAGTGTTTTTTTTTAGGTGTGGGATTTACATCATGAGGGAAAACACACACACACAACTACTGATATCTGGATTGTTGGTTCCTTGTGGTTTGCTATTGCTGTTTATCTCATGTGAGTGACAGGTTTTCCCACCCTCACGCCAATGAACACACCATCAGAGCAGAGAAGAGATTAAAATACCAGGATTTTAAAGGGGTGGTTGATTATTATTTCACTTTTCTAACTTTAGTTAGTGTGTAATGTTGCTATTTGAGCATCAACAAAAGTTAGTTACAATAGTTACAATGCTTAAAGTTTGAAGCAAAGGAAGATATTTGCTTTTAAAGAAAGTTTTTTTAAAGGGACACTATAGAGTTTGTTAGAGTTGCTGTGGAGTACTTGTTTTTTAACGTTACCGTCGTGAATACCACTCACACAGAGCGTGACATGGCATGATGTGTTACATAGTATACAATAGTACATTGTGTTTAATTAGTTGTTTAATGAGATCTAATATATGTTGTAAGTGGGGAGAATTTTCACGTGATTAAAAACACAGATCCGACTATTATCCCCATGTACTTTAATGGTCCAGTGACAGAACTTGGTTCTGGGTTCTAATCCGCACTAGCAGTATAGTTTATTTTCCTTATCAAAACTGATTTTTTATTAGTGGTTGTATATCAGAGCAGGGACAAGTTTTTTGTGATTTTTGTGATTTCATCGCAACAAATATAGTCTCTCTGCAACAGATTGAAGCGTGCGTCCGTGTGAAGACTGTGCATCACAACTGTGTCCGTTGTATACAAAACACTGTATCCGCACCACTGATCGCAGCGACAACGGTCACTTGATATAAAAAAAAAAAACATTTCAGATCGCCTCTTACAACGACAACCGAACAAATGAACAAAATGAATGCTCTACTAGAGTTAACTGGAGATCTTTTTTTTGTCTGTAATGGTACATCCGCGCCACAAGATGTTTCAATGGGGGCATATCACACCCACAAATTACGTCAACGCTCGTGTCTGCTCGGTCGAGACTGCCGTTTCCTCTTTCTCTGTTCCTCCGACAACGCTTTCTAGCTTTGTCGAGACACCCACCATTCAACCCGAAAGAAGTCATGTAACCATTTCAATAACTCCGAAGCTGTTCAGTTAAGCTAAAAAAAACAAACTTTAAGGACTACAACAAACGGCTGGTAGGGACTACCAACATTCCGCCTGACAGTTGTCGCTTTAAATGCTAATTTGCATTTAAAGGGACAGACACAAAAATGGTGCATTTTTACTCACCCTTTAAAAAGTGACAATTTTAACATATCTGAAGGGTATTTTGAGCTAAAAGTTCACATACACACTCTAAGACGTATTTTACATCTTGTGAAAGGGCATTATCACCCCTTTATAAAAGAATGGTAAGATAAATAATTTATAATAAATACTGAAATATTCAATTTAAAAAAAAATCAAAAATGGTCAATTTTGATTTTATAATGGCTTTAAAAAAATAAGCACCACACTATGATTTTATTATATTTCAAATATTACTGGTAAATCTTTACTAGACAAGATAAATAAATAAATAAATAAATAAATAAATAAATAAATAAATAAATACAGATTTTTCCCTCTTTCCCACCCTTCGATCAGCCATTTACATTCAGTTTACCACCAACAGAAAACTTACATTTGTTGTCCTCTATATGCACAGCACCACAATTTCTCATTCTAACATTTGTCAGCATTTGCTTTGGGAGCCACACAATCCAATGACAGCATGAAATCTAACAGTGATTGGAATTTCACACAGCTAATTTCCCAAAGGTTTTTCCCCTATTTGCTAGGATTTCCAATGAAAAAACTGAAATTTAATAATGCTTATAAAATTAGCATGTGTCCAATTTATTATTCTGAATGGATTCAGTGCTAAAAAAATGCAAACTGACGGATTAATGAAAGTATAGCATCCATATAAAATAAGAATACCATTTATACAGGGCAGCTGAATGCTCAATTCTGATTGGTTGACAAACATGCCAAGATAAGCACACAGCTAAAGTATTTCCAGGCAGGTCTTGACCGCATTGGCACTTATTTCCTTAATTTTAAAGGTCCTTAAAGCCAATAAAACCACATGAACTGAAATCCATAAAGGCATAGTGCAAGTAAATAAATATAACAAACCAACACATTCTCACCCCAAGACGTCATCTAACTGACGCTTTTGACCATACGTCAACATCCAACGTTTTAGGGCACCCTTTAACGTCAGTTAGATGACGATCCTAAGGGCGTCATCCAACTGACAGCTTTACCTTTAGCACCTTTAGGGTTTAGGGTACCTTTACCTTTAGGGTTAGGATTAGATAGTGTCATCTAACTGACATTAAAGGATACCCTAAAATGTCGGATGTTGATGCATGGTCAAAAGCGTCAGTTATATGACGTCTTGGGGATGAGAACGGGCTGAACAAACAAAAGGATACAAATGAAACAATATTACCATGTTTTCCCCAAAAATTACAATGTATCCATTTTTCTCCCACTAAAATAAATAAAACCTGGTTTAATATTTTGATGTACAATGAAAACATTCATATATTTGAGTTGCTTAAGTGTCTTTTGGGGTCTACTCTACATACACAGATATTTTTCTAATGTATTTTCAAATACATTTCTGCTCTGTTTCCCTGAATTTAAAGCTCTCGGTTTGCTTTTCATGCAAAACCGTGACTATGGGTGAAGTTTAAGGCACCAAAAATATGCTCTCCATAGTCTTCAGGTCCTGCTGCTCAGATGCCCTTCCAGAGAGCAGACTCATTTCCTCTCGCAGCCTCCAGCTCTGTTTCCCACCGGCTCTGCTAGCCCCCCACAGCTCTGCAATTTCAAAATAAAGTGTCTTTTTAAGCAAGCAGGCTGTACTGCCTTTTCAACCTGTTCCAATGGAGAGCGTCTCTTTAGCAAAGCCCCATTGAGCGGCCACGTGGCACACTTGCTAATACCACGATCGCTTTCATTCCCACTGAACCTCTAAAACCCTCTTAAAAGCGTTCAGACGCACTCGCAAAGCAGACACGCACACAGCGACACATTAGACCGAGAAGGGAAAATACTAAGCGGAAGCGTTCACTAAATTGCACCACTCCAAATGAGTCTGATGAACCGAGCCCTTTGATTGCATTTTCAAGCTCTGCATAAAATTTGTACGCCGTTTTCTTTTAAAATGCGTCCTCATTTCCCGCTCTGTACCAGGGAGCATCAGTTAATCAGTGCCGCCCATAACCCAGTCCTCTATCTGCAAAGAAAGAAAAGAAAAATGGCTCGGCAGAAGAAATCCAAGCAGTGGTTGTGTGTGACACCGCGTAAAGGAAAATGAAATGTTATGTGCACTCGTGTGTGACTGAGAGTGGGGTGTGATAAATGCTTGATGTGCCATCCGCACGCCAAGCGTTCCCTCCTCCGTCTTCAAAGTGTGTGAGTGCCCCCTTTGAGCATGGCTAGGTGGCTTATGAGACCGGTTTCAGGCTGTGTTACACCGTGCTGTCAGGCTCACTGACGCCTGGGAGTACAACGATAAGGAAAGGTTCGCCGTTTGAGCCACGGCAAGCTTTGCAAAACAAACTGGCAGCAAATGTGCATATTGATTCAGACAGACAAAACAGGTCGGAGGAAATATAATGACAGAGTGACACAAACAAAGCAGGTGCTAAAATGATCCCATTTAGTCATTTAACAAAAGCCGGCGCGTTCGCACGGCTCTCAGCGGCTGCAGTCTTTTTCCTCACTCTGCCTTTCTAAAAATCTCTTCATCTATCTCATTGGCGCTTTCCATATTTCCACATTGGAAATTTGGAAATCTGGGAATATGATGAATGGAGCTGCTTGTGAAATAACTAAAATATTGAACAAGATGTAATATTTGGATAAACAGGATGGAGAATACAATGTTTATTGAAAAATGTTTTGAGACGAGTGGAGTTGGGTGGCAGGATTTTGGTATATTGTAGAGTGAGTGCGATTACTTACTAGGACTGCTTATGTTATTTGTACATGACGAGTGAAGAAGAAGTGTCTCCTAGTTTCTAGTTCTCCAAAATTGAAAATTGTCATCATTCACTAACATCATTCCAAACCTGTATTACTTTCTAAGATGTTTTGAAGAATATTGAATATTTTCTGACTTTCATTAAAATCGGTAAAGAGGCTAAAATGCAAAGCTGTTTGCTGATCTGAGTCAATAAAAACCATTTACATGAGTGTTAATGAGTGAAGACAAAATTTAAGGGGACTCTGATAATGATTCTTCAGTGTGACAAAGCCTAAATAGAAGAGTTTCTCGGTTTTCTATCAACATACTGTACAACAAAGAGGCAAATGCAAATACTACAATATTTTTTTCTATGCTATTTAAGACTTTATATGGCCCTAATAAAAAAATACAATGCAGATGAGATGACAGTATAGTCAACATGTTCTAGATTATCCAAAAAAAAACATGCATTATGACGTTATTTATTATATAAATATTTTTCCGGGTAAATTTTTAGCCCTAATTTGTGATTTGTAGAGATATTTTGACTTTATTGTGATATTGTCAAAATGCCCACCCTTAAATGAGAACATTTGCAAATTTTGTGATTGGCATGTTAGAGGAGTACGTTCACTTTTAATTGAATTATTAATTAATAATCTACTCACCCCCATTTCATCCAAGATATCCATGTCATTCTTTCAAAGAAATTAAGGTTTTTGATGAAAACATTCCAGTTTTCCTCTCCATATAATGCACTTTACTGTTAACCAAACGGTTCAAGTTCCAAAAGACAGTTTCAGTGCAAACTGCAAACTGTTCAAAGGGTTTTAAATGATTCCAGACAATGACTAAAAAAAATAATAACAAAGTTTAAGTTTTATAAGCTCAAATGGTTGCCTTGCTCTGTTCTGTGATGCATGTTCGTGACTCTCCTGTTCGAACTTCGTTTATCAAAATGAACAAATCTTTTTTCGTGTCATTTGATTCATTCAATGAACAAAATGAACAAAGTGACTCTGGAAAAGATTCATTCATTTTGATGAACGAGTTCGAACAGGAGAATCACGACGCGCATCAGCAGAACAGAGCAAGGCGACCATTTAAGCTTAAAAAGCATTAAACTTTTTTTTTTATGAGTGGTCGTTTCGCTTCGATAAGACCCTTATTCAGTCAATCTGGAATCATTTAAACCCCTTTGAACAGTTTGCAGTTTGCACCTGAAACTGTCTATTGGAACCTTGAACCGTTTGGTTACCAGTACAGTGCATTATATGGAGAAAATCCTGGAATGTTTTCATCAAAAACCTTAATTTCTTTTGACTAAAGAGAAGAAGAGACATGGATATATTGAATGATCATGGAGGTAAGTAAATTATCAGCAAAATGTTTTTTTTTTTTTTTTAAAGTGAACTACTCCTTTAAAGAGAATGAAGTTCGCTTATCTTCTTTTATGCATTTTTTTATTTTATTTTATTTTTTTTAACTACAGCAAGCTGACAAAGTGATAACCATCGTCAAATAACAAGGCAATGATAATGCAGCGGCAATGGTGGCGTAGAAATCTCCATGTGAACAACACGCTGGTCCATCAGATCAATAGTCCATTAGCATCTGCGTACCCTTGGAGGGGCCTCACAGAGGGTCGCCCACTAAGTTTATTCGTCTCTCTGTCATCCCCTGGCCCGGCAGTCAACTACAGATTAGCTCACTCTGAAGGGCCTCCATTCTAACCAAAGCCATTGTGTGTAACCGCATTCACCCCTGAGATACGAGTCACCTTAACGAAAGTGCAAAATTAAAAAGGCGCTCGATCTCGTGGCGAGTCCTTGTGCTGACAAAAGCGGCGGAGATAGAATAAATTGCAGCCGCAACGGAAAAAACAGTCTGTGATATAAATATGAAAAAGAGCCTGATTTAATTTAGTGCTCATCTTCTAAGGGCTAGAAAAATAAAATGAAATGTGAGAGGCATAATTCATCAAACCAAGCAGCCTCCATTTCAGCGGTGTCAGGCCTCTCGGAACAGGGCAAAGAGAAACGTCTTCAAAGCTTCCAGAACCCACAGCCAGAAACGTGACTGCTTCATTAACATTCCAGAGCACTTTCCATGCTCGAATTCAGTCATCGGCAAAGTGAAATCTGCTGATTGAGCGAACTCTTGAGTTGTGACAAGTGGCGTTTGTTGGGCTGCAGTACTGAGTGTTTCTGAAGAACACGATGTTCTGTTTTAGAGTAACGCAGAGATAAGGGCTTCTCTCTTACCTCAGTTGACATTGATGCCGTGTTCCCTCATGTACTCCCGGTCATTGACCTGACCACCTGGGCAGTGTCCATGGTCAGAATGGGCTCGGTAGAAAGATCCCAGTGAATCTTTGGGATCTGAAAGAAAACAAAACAAACCAGATTCTCAGCAGTTTTTTTTTTTTTTTTTTTTTGCAGGAAGCTGTGCCAGTGTTTTACTTAATTTGTGTCTCATTCAGCCCCAAGCCCATCAGCTGCAAGGAGCCTACTTGGATTTTGTTTCTATTCTTCCTTTGCCCATTTTGAATAAATAATAAACAATTTCCTATTCAACAAGTCTTATTTTGGAAAATTTGGAAAACTTTTTGGGGGAAATTCCTTGAACTAGCTGGGATAAAGTTGGATGTTTTATTTCAAAGTAGCAGAATCTGAATTTGTAGCTGCTTTTTTCGAGCTGGGTGGTTCCTGAGTTGTCTCTGGCTGCATCCCAGGAGTACGAATATCTCCCCTACTCTGTAGAATGCGAGAAAACAGTATGCCAAAAGAGTAGTACGTCCGAATACATAGTATTTGAAAGAAGTCCTCGCGACACAACTACTTCCAGCGGGACTCTGAAGTGTGCATTTGATGGACACTTTAGAATCCATTGAGGCCACAGGAGGGGATTTTATGAATGATAGTGAAGCGACGTAACTGACGCTGTTACAGTAGGTGACAACCAGAATGACACTTACAGCGGCAAATTCACCGCGGCAAAAACAAAACAGCCGTATTTAAAAGTCGCTCGCAAAATGACCACCAGGTATGGCAAAGGGACATTGCACGAAAGCAAAACATAATTATGTAAAAGTAGCCATTTTAACAGAAAAGCACACTTTTATAGCAAAACATTTATGAATCAAAAGGCCTATCTAACGCAGTCATAGAAATAGATTAGATACTTTTGAATGACGGTATTGAGGGAATGAAAAGATTAAAGAGCGCTCATTCAGTACTATATGGAACATTTTTGCAAGGGTGTTGTGTCGACGTTGATTGTTAAGGCCAATTCACACTTTTGCCGGCATCTGTTTGCGTGCAGACACTTCATTGGGTTCTGTTGGATCAGTGCATTACCTCTGTCAACGTACGTTCACGTTGGTCGACGAGCGAGAGTCATAGTGATACTGAACTTTCAAGCACCAGTAAAGAACTAAACTGTGAAAACTATGAGCATGCAACATAACTAGCCACACCGGAAATCACCAATTTGCACACTGCTGAGAGTCGCTATCTGTACTTTCCTGACAGTGACATAGGAGATGGATTTGCGGTTCTCAGGATTCTTTTGACGGATAATACCAGATGCTCAAAATTAGCTATAATCTGCACAAAAGCTCAAAGCAGCATGCTTTCTCGATGCTTCAGATGACCTTCCTCTTCCATACGACAGCTTCCTGTTCCTGAACACCGCTGCTTATCTGGTGCTCTATCGCTCTAACAACTTGTCTCAGTAATTAAAAAACTTTCTGCTCATAATGAGGAAGATTTACAGACTGTTTTTCTTTTCTGATAATTTCCCTGCACCTGAAATACCCCAAGGCCTGGCTTTTGCCACCACCTACGGCAACACTTCAGCCTACAGCTCCTCTCTCCGCTCTCTTTATAGAACGAGCGTCCGCGATAGAAGATCCCTCCGTTCAGCACCCATATAAAACAGAGCCATTTTTCAGCTCAGTGTCTGCCTTGTGGAACAGCCACACAGCTCTGGACTGCCTCCGGAGCTACTCCCACACCGCCGCTGCTGTATGATGATGCTTGTTTT
This sequence comes from Hybognathus amarus, assembly GCA_030378365.1. Lineage (NCBI taxonomy): Eukaryota > Metazoa > Chordata > Actinopteri > Cypriniformes > Leuciscidae > Hybognathus > Hybognathus amarus. The sequence goes on from JAQIUQ010006119.1 coordinate 18,133, forward strand.
ACGGGCGAGGGCAGATGCGGAGAGCTGAGACATTCCTAGCATGGCAAGCTTGTGTTCGGCTGTGACCGTTTCAGCCAGGGCTAATGCATGTGAGTTCAGAGCACAAAATCTTGCAGGGTGCTAAAGTCATAAACAATTATTGCCCTGCAAGGCAAGCCAGGTCTCTTTGTTTATTCATTAAAAATGAAAAGGGGACTGCTTGAAGCATTGGCAGTTGTTATGACAGATTATTTACCTTGCAAAGTTTTTTTTGCCAGGAAGGAATTATGGGCACTCTGATATGTAGCATCTAGCCTCAACAGTGTGCTAGAAAAGATGCAAGCTAAATTAAGGTGTTTAATTGATTATAATGTGACTTGCTTTCACTTAAAAGTCAGCAAATTATTCAGAATAAGATGTTGAATATTGAAAAACTGTGAGCTTTTTGTTTTGTAGTGATGAAGCTGTTTAAAAGCGATTTTCCATGGCATTAATACAGCCTTGGAGGCACCTTGCTCTAAGAGTCGTTTCAAACAAAAGTGAGCAAATTAATTGTTTCATGAAGGCTATTGGCATTGTATAATTTAAAAATCATATTATTGATCATTTCAAGGAAGTAACCTTACCATTTACGAAACAAGTGAACCTAGCTGCAGAGTCATCGTGATTTCTTTTTAAAACCCAAGGTAATTTAAGACATTAAGGCCTGGTTTCTAGCCTGGCTAACGCCAGACCACGTATCATTGAAGAATAGACGATCTGCAAACCACATGCTTCCTTTCTCGTATCTTGAGGCATGGTTTACGAATGCCCATAGCCGTGTTATTGGGTGCTACGAATGTCTATCAAATGTGCCTGTACGTCAGCTCATAGCCAATTGGTTCAATGATACCAGATGGCCATATGTAAGCGACATAAAATTAGACCAAGAAGACGACGATGAGTCAGAGATTTAGGAGATTTATGTATACACAAAACGTGTTTCTCAATGTCAAGGATACTTCCTTGGCAGGACGGGTCTTTCCAAGTCATTTCCTTCAGAGGCTAGACGAGGCTCCTCTTTAGCATTCGGAGAACACGTAAATGGAACAGGCTAGCAAGTGCACGTCATTGCGTCATTACATCAGTGAAAGGTCAGCTTTCGACGCTGCAAAAATGGTAGTGCTACTGTTTTGGTTGCTGTACAGCACTGTTTAAACACACTTGACAGTCCTTATTTTGTCTTGTCAGCCCTCATAGAAATAAATAAATAAAAGTAAGGGATAATGATAGCGAGACGGTTGTTATAGCGAATACAACCCCGCGAACTCTAAGCAAAGCAGAGGGGTCTTGAATCAGCCTGAAGGGGTTGTATTCGCTGTAACAACGGCCTTGCCATACATTTTCCCACTTATAACATGGCTACATACCAAATAAATCAATAATTTGACACAAAATATTGATTTAAAAGGAAAACTAATAATGTAAAAACGATTATATTACCAAAGAGTATATTACAACTGCGTCCATAGCAACATGATCTAGCTGTTAAAACACATGAAATGGTAAAATATGTGATCAACAAAAAAGGCTAACGTTATATATGAAGAAAAAATTTTAAAAGTCAATCACCAGAATAGGGAACAGCTTTAAATGCCCCTCGTCAAATTAGTTGAGCTGACTAATACGGTAGGAGGTAAACGGTTCAGGCTGTATGAAGGTAGTTTCGTCCGACTGCACATGGTCCAGTAGATGATATACAAACTGCTTCGGTGTGCTGCATATACGGGTCACAGCCATCGTCTCGCTGCTCCCTACACACGTTCTGTGATTGGTCCCTATATGCGGGGAAGTTAGGGCTCTATGTGTACTCAGGCTGCCTGGCAGCGTGAATAAAATCGACACAGCAGGCAAGGCAGCAATGAGAGGTCCTCAGGCTGTCCGGTTTCACCAACATGTCTTAAGTTGAGCCAGGATGCAGGCTCACTCCAGTGCACCAAAGCAACACAATCAAGAGTTTCCTCAATGCCACATAAAGAGGCAGTTTCGCAAACCTTCTAAAAAGTTGAACTTCCTGAGCCTGTGCTGTGCATCTCGAGTCTTGCGCTTCAAGAGCCCTCATTCTGAAAGTCCAGCTCCAGAGGCAGGTTCTTCTTGGCCTCTTCCACCAGCCACATAAAAGCAAAGTCTGTGAAACAACCAGTGGACAACCTGTAAGAAGAAACCTGAAGAAAGACACAGGCAAACGTATAGCTACACATTGCATTGTCTGTATAGTTTTTTAGGCCCTGACAAGAAGCATCATGTTAAGAAAAATAAAACAGCTAAAGTACTCTCAGGTAGGGATATGAAAAACTCATCACTAATGAAAGCTCAGAACTCCAAACCAAGACTCTGAGTAAGAATTGGCCATAATAGAGTAATTATATGTGATACAAATGAAATTGTAGGTGCATGGACAAATGGCTATTTCCAATACAATAAATGAATAAAACTGTAGGTTGAATGAATCTATTTCTAAGCACTGAATGGGAGGTGAATAGGCCCCTAGACGAAATCGAGCTATACATGGGTGTGTGACAATGACAGAGCGTGTGAATTAGGCATCAGAAGCCAGGCATCGGTAGCCGTGCTCCCTCTGTAATTACCTCCATCACAACAATGTCCTTGGAGCTTTGCTGCTGGACCTTGGGATGCTGTACTTTCACTGCCACCGTCCTCCCATCTGGAAGTACTGCTTTGTGCACCTGAGCAAGGGAGGCGGCCCCGTGAGGTTTCTCGTCAAATTGGATGAAAAGATCGCTGAGCTAAGGATGAAATTTTGTTTAAAAATTAGAAAACTAGAAAGAGGCAGGAAGGGAATGCTGCAGGAGTTGTGACACTGAAAATCATGCAGCTAGTCAAAATGCTACTTTTATCCAAACTTAAAGTAAACTCAGGGGTGAAGTTATATATATATATATATATATATATATATATATATATATATATATATATATATAGAGAGAGAGAGAGAGAGAGAGAGAGAGAGAGAGAGAGAGCTATAACATAGAATATAACATAATATAACATACAGTAGTAACTAAGGGAAGCCTGTATCCAGGACAACTTTTTGGTTACCAGTCAAAATCATTCACCACCCAAATCAATAAAACCAAGCTGATTTAATTTACTTACAAAAAATATATATAGTATATATATAATTAAAAAAAAGTTTCCATTTAAACTTGAACTAATCAATTGTATTAGTTTTCTTGCAACATTTGTCGCAAAATGTGTTATACTACAAGTAAATACTCTCTACAAAGATATATGATATTCAACAAGGAACAAATCATTTAATTGTCAGTTCAGTTATAACAGCAGGGGAAATTATGTTGAGCAGGGTGTAAACAGGGCATCTTGCAAATGTGGTTGGTGAAAAATAGCATGACTGATCAGTATGCCACTTTTTCTCTATCGATGCCAACTGCAATGAATATTCAACACAGACACAACAGGGGCAATGGAAGGGAATGCCAAGAGGAAGTGACAAATTTCTCATTGGTGTATGCACAAGAGGAGTTAACCATAAATAAATTCTCCAAAAGGATTATCAAGCTGTTCTGCTCCAAAATGAAAAACACATTTTTTTTAAATGCATCTCACTGCTACTGGAGAGACAAAAAGGATGAATGTGTGGTTAAAAAACAAGGGATGGAGAACCTTTCAACATTGAGTGCCGAGATATCCTAGCTTTTCATTCAATTAACGTCACCAGGCAACCTCTACACAAACAAATGAGAGTGTAGCAGACGAAGGTCAACTTGAATTCACTTGTTCTTTTCAAAGCTCCTAACTATAGAGTCAAATGCTAAAAACAATGTCTTAATCCTAGTTATCAGCATAAAGAGTGCATCTTGGGAATAGTAGGCTCCTGGTGCTCAAACTGTGGGAGGTGAAATTGTACTACTGAAATACATAATTTTGTCATTTGCATGAATCCTCAATGTACAGGTCAAACCTATAGTCTTATAAAATGAGGTTGGGAACATTTTCCATACAGAAAGAGGGCAGAGCCAAATCAATAATAAATATGTAAAGTATACTGCTATTAAATTATGAACATATCTCCATGTAATTTTTGCTGCTCAGCGATATACTAACAAAACCAACTACGAGTACTAGTCTTGTGTCATCAACTAAAGTAACTTATGAAGCCCATCTACTGTAAAATCTGAAACTAGCTGATATGTATAAATGGAAAGATTAGATTAAAGATTGTGTTTGTTCATAATGTGTCCAAAACTGGCAGCTCCAATTTTGGTAGCAGCCAAATTGCAAAAATGGAATTAGGAAAATGGATTGAAAAGCTCTGAAATGTCTGATGACTAAGTTAGTGGATTTTATCATTGTCTAAATTGGATTTCTGCCATCTGTGTCAGCTAAGCGACATGGGACGGACTTTTCTCTCCAAAGAGAGAGAGAGGCGTCATGCCAGAGTCTGCATTCTCAGGTGAAGGACCATTGAGAAACAAACGTTTCTCACCTTATGCATTCACCCTGAAATTTCCCCTGCAAATGGCTCTGATCCAGCCTGTTGAAGTCTGGATTGCACCCAGGATAAGTATGAGTAACATGCAAAAGAACAAAGCATAACGGAGCTGTGAATAGCACATACCAAGTTCTGCTTCTCTGAATGTGAAACTTGATTTAATGACACAACCAGTTAAAAATAGAGCTGCTTTGAGTCATGATTCCGATTCGTCAAGTTCCTACCAGAGTTTGCAACACTATAAATTACTGATATACAGAAACTACCCATATTCTGAGCAGAAATTAGTACAATTTTACTTGTGAGGACCTCCTACTGACCAATTCTGTTCTTAAATTGTCAAGCAAACATAATTAACTTTGATTAATTGACAAAGTCAAAACAGTAATCTACTTATTAGGAGTATTATTACTCTTCTTTTCTGAGCCCCTGATATAGTATTTCGGTTGCACTTTATATTATTGTCCATGCTTTTACAATGTACTTAAAGTACTGAGTACTATAAGGTAATTACATGGGTTAAGGTTAGGTTTAGAAGTATATATTCAGAGTAAGTATCTAGCCGATTTATTGCAATTACTATAATAAGTATGTATGTACATGTGCAGTTATTTGAATCAACCAAACTGTTATTGTGGTACAGTAGCATCTATAGAGGGAATGCATTGACGTCACTTTCCCGCCGGAACAACCCCCTCAGCCTGACTGAGTGGCAAAAGATCTGCTGCATGACTGGATTTAATAGGGAAACTGCAAAAATGCGACTAAAACGAACAATTTTGTCAATTTAAACTAAATGTTGGACTCAGTATAGTGTTCATTACAACTTACTAAAGATCCAGTGATCCATGGATATTGACATGCAGCCAGGAATCGTGTCGCCTGACATTTATGTTTGCCTGATTTCGACACCGGGGAAATAAAAGCAATATACTGTAGACCTAAACATAGGCTAAAGCAAATTTGCCTGTGAACACTTTATATAAATACAATAAGGTCTAAAATCCGGGTGATCACTTATATCAGTGTTATATGAAGTAGGGCTGTCAGTTAAACGCGTTATTAACGGCGTTAACGCAAACCCATTGTAACGGCGTTAATTTTTTTATCGCGCGATTAACTGTCTTTTTGTCCAAGCAAACTTTGTAGTTTTTTCACATACTTTTGCAACAGGACGCGGCATGCGTCCTGATTCCATTTCAGCGTCTCACGCTCGTTATCCACTCAAAGCCGGTGTGGTGAAGAGATGGGTCCGCCCGACGAGATGAGTCCCCCTTAGGACAAATAGTAACGTTATGTTTTGAGTGGATGACGAGCGCGAGACGCCGAAATGGATGCCAATGAGATTCTGAATGTAAAGTTTACTTTTAAAAAGTTGCCAAATTGTCCCATTGACAAGACCAAAGCGATCTGTATGTTTTGTCATTATGAACTGAGCTATCATCATCGCAGCATGTCCAGCCTGAAACACCATTTGATGATGGCCAAGCAAACACACACACAAAATTCTCCACCCCTCGTCAATATCAGGACCTCGTCAGTATTTCTTTTCACCCTTTTATTGATGGACAGTGTTACATTGTTAAAGAGATTATTTAGGCTATATATGTTAAAGTGAAATTGAACACTATTCCAATGTTATTTTCAATAATAATATTTTAAAAAAACATTTGCACTAAACAAGCCAATCCACTTTTCCATGTTGATAAGAGCATTAAAATGAGAAAAAAATGTAACAAAAAGAAATCAAAAGACATTAAGAATAGATAAAAATGTGCGATTAATCGCGAGTTAACTATGACATTAATGCGATTAATCACGATTAAATATTTTAATCGTTTGACAGCACTAATATATAGCCTATATATCATCATATCGATCCAGCCCTAAAACTTTATAGTTGTTTTTTTTGTTCATTATTAGTTCTTCATAAAACTTTTTAACCAGCAAAAGCTGTCACAAGTCAGTTTAAGGATGCTATGCTCAATATTCGGCCTTCACGTGTACAGTAAAACAAATCAACCCCTTCACAATAGTTTTGCAGCAACACCAACGAACTCAGCAGATGCTGGACATGGTTGGTGTCTAAATCCAAACTCAGTGTTTTCCATCAGAGATGGACTCATTCTCTGACGTACATAGACAACCTGTCCGATTAGGCTAATGTGAACCTGTCCATGGCTAGTTGCTCAGAGGAAGCCTTCCGGCTCTCCTGAGGCGTCTCTCCCACACATGACTAGCATTTGCCACTGCATCCGTTACGCAACCATATCTCTGGAAAAGCTTCTCATTACACTGTAACCATGCAGATGTTTTTTTTTTTTCAGTGTATAATATGACATATAGAACATTTGACACAAAAATAGAGTATTTCTACCTACACTATACATTTAATCTCAGTGCCTATATTGAGATTATACACCTTATATATGTTTTGCTTTATAAAATAACAAGTTTGATCATCATTCTACGATGTAAGAGCCCAGCAAGATTTTGCATCACACTGTGGGTCCATGCTGAGTCACATCTTTCTCATCTGTCATTTATTGGGGGAGGGCTATGATAGGCTCCTCCCACCCCAGCGTAATTCTTCTCACTGTGGGGCAAGAATAATGGAAGCAATTAGCTATAGAAGAGGTCAAGAAGGAATCCCCAGAGAGCTGTAGTCATTAGACTAGCCTGTCTCTTGTCATTTTCAATATGCTCACCCCACAGTACTACAACAGCCTTCGCTGACAGAAGCCGCCATATCAAACCTCAATTGTGTGCTAATTCCCTCTAGAGTTGCGTTTCAATACGTCCAGCATAGCGTGCGATGCACAGGTCTGACATTTGTACTTTCGCACCATTTCGCCTCACTGTCCTTTCTCATTTTTGTCATTTTGTTTCTGCTGGAGCGTTCACGCAGTTGACCCAGTTTGTCCTTTCTGAAATGATCAGATAATCAGAGTTTTGTCTCTTTTTTAGATGCGGAGCTTATCTAAAGCCACAGATGACTGGGAGCACATATCAGCCAGTGCCTGTGATGGCCTGATAACACAGTGTGACCTCTGACCTCCCGCTGAGCAGCCGGAGCCATTATTGTGCATCACTGTAATCACAGTCAGCTGAGACTGCCGCAGAGGAGATACACAAACAGAGCCGATGCCGGTGTGAGCGGCCCTCAAAACAACTAAAGCCTGCCCACTGACCGACCAATGAAGCTGTGACATTTATTTAACTGTTAACACATTTAGAATAAGTATTACAAAAAGTAAAATAAAAATTTGAAATAAATAAAAATATATTTTGTATAAATAAATATATATATATATATATATATATATATATATATATATATATATATATATATATATATATATATATATATATATATATATATATATATATATATATATATAAAACAATGTTTAAATGTCAAATCAATGACAAATTTAACAACAATAATATTATATATATATATAACAATAATAATATATTATTTTTAGGGATGCACCGATATGACAATTTTGCCGATACCGATAATTCTTAATATTTGAAACCCGATAACTGATATATTGGCCGATAAATGTAAATCCACATTTTTAGGCAATTTTTGAGAGCCTGATTATAAAAAAGTCTCCTCATTAAAAGCCAAGATACAAACACAATTATGATGTTCTTATTTTAAGAAGTTGTGTAGCCGATATGACAGACTTGCGTTGCACATTTTGCACTTTAACTGGATTTTCCTTTTTTAAAAGTGATTTCAATCGTATTTCAAGCAATTTAAAAGCATCATGTTGAACAGTGCACATCTAAACTGCCTTAGCTGAAGGAAATAATACATTATTTATCGGCTTTTAGATATACGTCTAAAATGTTCTTGTTGGGCTGATAACGATAACATTAAAAATTATCATATATCGGCCGATACCGATAATGTGGCCGATATATTGTGCATCCCTAATTATTTTAATCATTTTAATATAGAAATTGTATAAAATTATATAATACTATTTAACAACAAGTAAAAATACACTGTAAAACAATTGTTGTTTAAAATTTAAATTAAGTTTAGTCAATTCAAATATTCCAGTTGTCACTCAGTGCAACATCACATTTCAGCACGAACACTTACTTTTTTATGTTAAAACAACATGTTTTTTGTTTGTTTGTTTTTTTCAGTGTACATTTTTTTGGAAGATAATCTGAGTGGGTCTTTTGTAGTTTCTAGGATGCTCTAGATCATTTACTAGGTAGTTGCTAGGTACTTAACTCCCTAAATATGGCTCAGATTCCTTCTTCAATGTTACTCTATGGAATTTCGTACTCATTTTATTGCCCAATAGGTGAAAACTCAACCCAATCGCTATAAGAAAAGTACAGTAGTACACTCTCCTCAACCTAAGCAACAAAGAGGCTGTTTGCACTGGCTTTAAATTTTGGTTTTAGCTTTTGATAAACTACTCACCGAACCCCACTGAAACTAATAGCATAACCAAAGTGATCAATCAACTATAAATGTGTGAAACATTCAGAATTAAGCAGATTTATGCATGAATGCTTCCTAAAGTGTAAGTTCATTGCGGTCTAAATCTTAATAATAAATATAAGGGGTTTGTAAGTGTGTGTGTGTGTCAATAATATAAACAACCTCAGATATCTCAGATGGCTCAAAGATAACTCACTATATAGTGGTCGGACACATGCACTGAATCAAAAGAAGAGAAGTCTGGGCTTACTGCACTAAAATAAATAACTGTGCATCTCACAGAATTTACAGATAAATACAATAGTTTTCTTTTACAGCAAAGCCTATTAACATTTTTTATAGTAAACTGAGTCTTCCATTATTCTTTCAGAGAAATTCTTTCTTTGCGGACCGTCATTATTCATCCTCCTGAAATTGGCGGTCTATGTTAATTACACAAATACAAACACTTGTTTACCAACATAACATGCCAACAATTCAGCATTCCTGTTTTAATGCAAACTAAATTTGTTTTCCAAAAACTTTTAAAATTACTTTGAAATGAAAAGAATGGCATCAAACACATTATTGATGTAGGAGTGATTTGATCAATCAATCAAAAATAAATTTGTTCACACAGACAAACAAAAACAGTCCACCTGAACATTTCCATTATCATCAAAAGGGGGATGTTTTTTTGTGTGTTTTTTTTTTTTTTAGAATACAATGCAACTGATGCATTTTTTCATCAATGATACATTAAACTGATCAAGTAACAGTAAAGACATTGTAAAAATGTAAGCAGCACCAGTTTTCAACATTGATTATAAGAAATATTTATCGAGGCAACATACAGTATTAGAATGATTTCTGAAGGATCAGAAAATCAGCTTTGCCATGACATAAATTATATTTTTTAATATAATATATTGAAACAGTAAATTGTTATTTTAAACGCCAATAATATTTCACAATATTTGTGATTTTACTGTATTTTTGATTAAATAAATGCACCCTTGGTGAACATATCAGACTTAAAAACTTTTTTTTTATCTTTTCTGAATCCCAAACTTTTGAACAGTAATGTACATCAAATGATCCATCATAAAAAATAAAAATAATAATAATAAAAAAGTCCTGATCCACAGATTCTGATAAGTCTTTAGGAAATGGGTTCTTTTGTTTTAAATAGTCAAATTTGTTTGTAAACCGAGTATCTTAAATTTTATAAATATTATCTGCCAAATACAATGTATAGCACCACAATCCAAAGACCCCAATAACTTATACAGCCTAGTTCCAGAGATTCATTCCTCTTCCTTCAATCGTACTGGATTTCAGACTCATTTGAATGACACTTTAATGTTAACCTGTCCAGACAGGAATGAACCTATTAACTCAGTGACTTTATCTTTAAGAGGTGATCAAGATGCACTCAAGACAAAAGTCAACTGAACTCAGGACTAAATTTGTGCTCTACGATTGCCACCTTCTCCCCCCCTCCCCTCCACCACAATCCACAAATAAAGAGTGACGAACCACTTAAGTCCGTCCCTTGCCATCGCCTGTTCTTTTGTGAAATTATAGGGGAAGCAACAAAGAAAGAGGAGCTCTCTCCCACGCTGAGCTCCGTTGGAGACAGGGCAGCTGAAATGTGCGTGTCATTTTCTGTCCTAAAATCAGAGAATGTTCCAACACAGGCAGACCTGCAGATGCAGCCCTTTTCTTGAGATCTTGAGAACTCATCAAACCAGAGACAACGTGGGGGGTAAGGACAATACAAGAGCATTTTACACAAGTGACAGCTCACAGTGTGTCCCAAACCACCAGCACACACACTCAGTGTCAGACAGAACTTCTCTCAGCGGTCCACCTCCAAAGCTTTATAACTCACTTCCATTGGCTCAGATTTCTGCTGCTTGTGATTCCAGCCACCAGATTTCACAAAGAGTGAGAGCCCAGAAGCCGTGGACACATGGGAAATGGTTGCATGTACATGTGAAGCTAACTGTTCAAATGCCTTAAGCACTTGTCTTACATTAGTAACAAGTTTCAAATTGCTAAAATAAACTAAAGCTTTAGGCAAGGCTGTAAGTACTCGAGTCCGGTCTTGGACTCGAGTCCGGACTCGAGTCCGTTTTTCTATGGTCTCGGACTTGTCTCGGACTCGCTGGTATTTGGACTCGGACTTGTCTCGGTCTCGGCCACTGGTCTTGCCAAATATGGCGTTTGGTCTCGAACCGAGTCCAACATTTTTGTATGCGTGTTCATTTATTACTAGCCTATCAGGGTAACGTTAACTTAGAAAATGCCCAAATTAACCGACCAAGTGCTCACTACAACGGAGCGCGTCTTCTCATGCTGTTACTATAGTTACTGGGTGTTGCGCACAATTCTAATGATTCCCGCAGGTCTCCCATTTATAATGCTGGATATTCCCGCAACCGTAATCCACACAGATTATAAAATCAAATCATTATTTTAATAACTATCTGCCAGACGCAATTTCACAAACCGCATGATTGTTCAGCGTTGTCGCGTCTTCTCTTCTCTCGTGTTGTGGAAGGCACATCAAGCGCTGCCGCAATAATACACCCTCGCGTTCAGGAGTCGGGACATGACGGAATATTCACTTGCATTCGAGCCAGTAGTGCATTGTGAATAAAGCTTAACATTTGAACGTCTTTTTAAGTCTTACCAGTTTAACATTCAAGTAATTTTAAACTATCAGTCCTTCGCGCTCTCTATGCGCACATTCATTAAAAATCCGCCTCAAGAACAGCTGGCCAGTAACAAAAGTTATTTTTCACGGATTAGTTATATTGCTTTAACACTCAAATCGTGTCAATTTCGGTCTTCGTGAGTATAATGGTCTAAACATAGTCGGTTTTGTCTTTATTAAGCATAAAACGCATGCCACTATGAACAGAGAATCTATGCTCTTAGCTCTTAAAGTGACAGAAACCATATGTGTCGTTCATTAATTTTGTCGTCAAAACAAGAAAAGAGAGCTTTAAGTTAAAGGAATCAGGATTAGCCTATGTATTTTAATTTATTCAGGACTAAAATACTATCCAGTGTTATTTTCCATTTGATTACTTTATTCAGTTTCTGTCTATGAAGACTAGTGTAGACCTATGCAAAAACATTTCTCTTTATTTGTCTTTATTTGTATCTTTATTGTATTTATTTGTGTAACTTTTTTCAATTTAATTGACTATTTAATCAAGCCTTGTGTTGTGTAAATTCTTAACAACATTACCCCACTGTAAAAAAAATACAATGAGCACAAACATTTAAGCAACATAAATTTAAAAATTTTGTTTGGCAAAAATGAAATTCAGGCCCTGAAGACTTTTTTTTCCTGTCCTGGACTTGGTCTTGACTCGGACTCGAACCTTTTTGGACTCGGTCTTGACTTGGACTTGAACCTCTTTGGACTCGGTCTTGACTTGGACTCGACTAGTCCTGGTCTTGGACTTGTCTTGGACTCGACAAAGGTGGTCTTGACTACAGCCCTAGCTTTAGGTATAAAGCAGGGTTTCTCAAACTCGGTCCTGGAGGCACTGTCCGGCAGAGTTTAGCTCCAACCCTGATCAAACACACATACCTGTGAGTTTCTAGTAATCCTGAAGACCTTGATTCAGCTTGTTCGGGTGTGTTTGATCAGGGTTGGAGCTGAAACTCTGCAGGACAGTGGACTCCAGGCCCGAGTTTGAGAAACCCTGGTATAAAGAATTAACAGTAACGCTTCCTTTTACAGTCCAGTTACCCATGTAAATACTATGTACTTATTTTAGTAACTACAATTACTGGGTAATAACTAGTACTAACCCTGAACCTACCCCTAAACCTACCCCTGTTCCATGTACTTACCTTATATTAGCCAGTATTTTATAGGTAAGTACAATGTAAGTACACTGTAAGTACTGTACTGTAAAAGGAAGCGGAACCGAATTAACAATTAACATACTTATACAGAATGCGGTAATCTATGATCAATAATAATTATATAATTATAATATTTGAATATATTTTGTAACATTTCCAGTTGCATTTATTAAAAATTCAACACGATTAATTGAAAATAATTAAGTTGGCAAGTCCACATACCTTATTTTTTTTCTCCATTACACATGAAGTTTAATTCATTTTAAAGTAACGGGTTTCCTCACTTTTTTTAAGTCAACTGATCACTTTTTACATTGAACGATGTGGTCAGCATGAAAGATGAAGGAGATTCAAAAACAAAACAGGTGTTATTAATAATCCAACACTGAACAGGAAATTACGCAAACCACACAATGCTTAAATGATAACTGACTAAGAACAACTGAAACACAGGGCTATATAAACAGGGGTAGAACAAAGGAAAGGCAACTAGACATGTGGAACTAATACGTAATTAATGAGGCCAGTAATTACGTATTCTCAATAAATCATATGCACTGTCTCAGAACGAGCTGTTCTAAGATTCAGCTCTTTGTGGCGTAGAATTGAGCAAGGAGTTTGATTGACAGTGTGGTTGTGGCATAGACCCTGCCCTCGGTGATCTGTACACCATCCTCCATTGTTTCAACGACAGCCAGTATATAAGTGTTCTGTCGTGGGTTAATCCTCAAGTGTGGATCGTCGTCTGCTGTTTGCGATCCAACGTCACCTCTAGTAAGTGTATAGATAAGTAGGATATTGTAATAAAAACTGCATATATGTTGTTCTGTAAGTTAGACATCATCTAACATTTGCCACAGAAGCATCTGTATGACAAGTAAACATGACGCAACAGGTCCCTCGCATAAATGTAATTTCGCTTGTACGTAGCAAACTTTATCACAGAATGTGTATGTAGTTTTAAAAAAATTACGCCAACGTTAGTGTTTGTGTTTGTCTGTGTGTGTGTGGCACATCCATAATTTCAAAGGGGACGCAATTACAGCTCTATAAGTACATAAACGTATCAAATAACCATACCGAGACGTACTGGTCCATTCTCATTCGGGTTTATTCTGCCGGAGTCTCTTCGTCATCTGGGTCTGATCAGAGACTATTTATATATTCCGATCCAAACGTACACTGAACGGCATTCAAAATAGCAGGTATCTCACTCTCTCAGCCCTTCTGCTTAGACCGCCTTCCATAGGTATCGAATTTACGCCCTCATCCAAAGGCAGGGCGGGGATATGCAGCTCATTTGCATTTAAGGTTGTATAGACCAAAAGAGCTTATTTTTATATAGACCCCAAAAATGACATTTTCAAATGGTTATGATAAATTAACAGTGGGGTAAATAAATAAATTAAATTAACTTGAGCTGAAACTTAACAAATACATTCTGGGGACACCCGAGACCAATATTACATCTTGTAAAAAGGGGCATAATAGGTGCCCTTTAAATCTAAGTTTCAGTGTTCAAACAAACACCTGTGTGCAAGAACTACACTTTGTATGAATACCTACTATTAACTACAATTCTAATGAGATCATGTCCATACGTTGATCACTATTTCAGAACATCATGAATGAAATCACGATCCTCTGCTTTGATGAGATTCCCAGCTTAAAACACAGAGTCTCCTGGGAAACGAGTCACAGGGGTCTTGTTTGCCTTGTCACCATTACAGTCACATTCCCTTACTTCTTTTACCTTTATCTCTATCTCTCTTTCTCTGGGGTCTCAGGGACAGGTGAAGAGCATATTCAAGTGCTTCCTCTAAGAGCTTTCATAAGAGGGGCCATAGCAGTTGAAACCCCTAGCAAAGAGAAAGGCAGAGACACAGGAGAGAATTGATCACGCCTGGTCTAGCATTAACCGCCACAGTGCCCAGCTCTCACAAATCCAATTCACCTAATTGTGCAACAATTGCTCACGATAAAAGACCATCTTGAAAATCAAGCTCTTGCCAGAGTGACTCCACAAAAGACTTCTTTTTCTTTTTACACACTTCTTAAGACTTTTCTCTGAGGTACCCGCTTCTATGTGAGGCACTGCGAATAAAACATAACATATTGTTGGTGATCGCAACAGCTAATTTGCCAAACTCTCTATAGACTGCGGAAACTCCCCAAGGAAGGTGTTACTCATTTTTCTGGCAGTCTGCAAGCTTGTGAATCTCTCGGCTGAGGGCTGAAACTCCGCTCGTAACGTCTGACAGGCCTCTCATTCACACGCCGGCTCGGAAACCACACCGCAAGCCCTCGGGGAGCTCACTCACATACCCAGACTGGGAAAAGTGAGGCTCCCAAAGGCTTCCAATCACCAACCGCATATGCCATGACATACATTACCCTACTGGTGCAGCGATGACAGTCCAGACTCCTTGCGGCCATTACATCACTAGCTTCCTGCAAAGAACTTGGGAGTAAAAGCATCATGACTCGGAAAGGTTGCAGGCAGGGGTAATTGCATGACGCAAGCAATTATAACACTCAAGCATGTCCCGAAGAACGAGGACATCTGCAAACATTTCGTAAGGCCTGTATGGGCAGCTATAGAGTCAGGTCTCGGTTTCAAAGAAACAATTGTGAGGGCTGTGCGCTTCTGCAGCCTGAGGGGACATAGTGATGAACACTGACGTTTTTACAAGGAGCGTTTAAGAGGCAAATGTTTCATCTGGGAGGTTTAAAAGCAAATTAACTCAGATCTCTAGCCCTGGGGCAACTGGCTAATTTGATTTGGTGTGGAGGTGGGCGACGCTAGCATTGCTACTGAGTAGGAACAGTACTAGGACCCAATTTAAGTAAAATTGTTCATATTTTTAAAAGAAGTCTCTTCTGCTCACCAAGGCTGAAATTTATTTGATTAAAAATACAACAAAAAACTGTAATATTGTGAATACTCTGGCCTTCAGTTTCACATGATCCTTCAGAAACATGTTCAAGAAACATTTCAAATTATTATCAGTGTTGAAAACAGTTTATATATATATATACTTGTATAATTAATCAACTGAGGAACTTTCATGGTGATATCTATTATTTAAAAAAATTACCCTATTCACCTGTCAGTGTCTCGCCTTAAATTGTAATTCTAATTCAAATCCAGACATGAAATTCTAATTACCACGTCAGTGTTCACCCCAATCGACATCAGGAAAGACGGCCACCATCAATAAACATTGTATAGAACAGTATGGAGCCGCATTGTACAGCAAACTCATTTACAATTCAAAGAACATTGTGTTCAGCTGTGTTCTGGAGGATGTTTCCTATCTTCCTGCTTTCAAGTTGTATGCAGTAATTTTAAAGATGTTTGGCAGGAATAATAAGAAGGTTTCTTACACAACTGCATATGTATAATCACAAGCAACATCCTCTTTGTGATGATGAGCACTACAATGCTGCCTCTGCTGACACTATAATGGCTGTGGTGAGCTCAAATTTCTCCTGCGTCTCTGAGGTATAATTAAAACATGTTGAATTTTTTTTTTCAAACACTGACATGCCATAGAAACTAGCCACAAGTTGCTTCTCTCAGGGCTCCAAAATGACATAAAAGCAATACAAAACACCATATGACAATATTCAAGAATATTCCATTTCTTTTAAAGCTATAAGATCGCACTGGGGGAGTAACAGAGCAAAATTTACTGGGGAAATTTATAAGATCGCACTGGGGGAGTAACAGAGCAAAATTTACCGGGAAAATTTATAAGATCGCACTGGGGGAGTAACAGAGCAAAATTTAACGGGAAAATGTATATAGATCGCACTGGGGGAGTAACAGAGCAAAATTTACCAGGAAAATTTTAAAAATCACACTGGGGGAGTAACAGAGCAAAATTTACCGGGAAAATTTATATGATCGCACTGGGGGAGTAACAGAGCAAAATTTACCAGGAAAATTTATAAGATCGGACTGGGGGAGTAACAGAGCAAAATTTAACGGGAAAATTTATAAGATCGCACTGCGAGTGACAGAGCAAAATTTACTGGGAAAATGTATAAAATCACACTGGGGGAGTAACAGAGCAAAATTTACTGGGAAAATGTATAAGATCACACTGGGGAGTAACAGCAAAATTTACCAGGAAAATTTATAGAAACGCACTGGGGGAGTAACAGAGCAAAATTTACTGGGAAAATTTATAAGATCGCACTGGGGGAGTAACAGAGCAAAATTTACCGGGAAAATTTATAAGATCACACTGGGGAGTAACAGCAAAATTTACCAGTAAAATGTATAAGATCTCACTGGGGAGTAACAGCAAAATTTACCGGGAAAATTTATAGAAACGCAATGGGGGAGTAACAGAGCAAAATGTACCGGGAAAATTTATAAGATCACACTGGGGGAGTAACAGCAAAATTTAACAGGAAAATTTATAAGATCGCACTGGGGGAGTAACAGCAAATTTTACCAGGAAAATTTATAAGATCGTACTGGGGGAGTAACAGAGCAAAATTTACTGGGAAAATTTATAAGATCGCACTGGGGGAGTAACAGCAAAATTTACCAGGAAAATTTATAGAAACACACTGGGGAGTAACACAGCAAAATTTACCGGGAAAATTTATAAGATCGCACTGGGGGAGTAACAGAGCAAAATTTACTGGGAAAATTTATAAGATCGCACTGGGGGAACAAAAGCAAAATTTACCAAAAAAAAAATATAGAAACGCACTGGGGGAAATTTATAAGAAAAATTTATAATAAAATTTATAAGATCGCACTGGGGGAGTAACAGAGCAAAATTTCCAAAATTTAAATTTAGCCAAGTTCACACTACAGGATTTTAAGCCCGATTTACAAAATCGTTGAGCTCGCTGACAGGTCAGGGTGTTATTGAGTGCAAATCGCAGGGTTTCGCGGGCGACGAGACGCTTGCCAATCTGTTAGTATGAAAGAGCCAACAACACAGCGAAAGACGCTCGCAGACGCGTCGCCGAGCCCAGAAAAAATATCTAGCATGCTAGATATCCAGAGCTGTCGCATGACTCAACCTCAGGGATGTCATGAGCTACAGCCAATCAGAGCAAGGCATGTGTTGAGGTCACCGGTTAAATCTTTTTTTTTCTTTTTTTGCATTTCTTTCTCAGAGCAAACAGTGTGCATCACTGAGTTTCTGTCTGACGTCCATAATGACATGTTGTGTTCTCTTCTTCACTGGGTATTGGTGCAAGTGCTGTTTCGCATCATTTCTGGTTAGTTTCATTGCGTGATTTTTCGTGCCAAAACGTGGTATTGAAGATGGTATTGGAGTTGTTATCAACTCATTATTTATTTGATTATTTTCAGTATTTAGACCGTACCATAGTAATGAAACAGCTCTCATTAGAGTCACAAATGATTTGCTCTTATCATCCGATCGTGGTTGTATCTCTATGTAGTGCGTTGTCAACTCATGTAGTGCATTACCTCCTGTTGCGGATCAATCACGTTGTGTTGTGTGGTGTGAACAGCTAAACAACTTGAAAACTCCTGATTTCACTGAAAAGCAAGTCATTGTGAACCGCACAGTTCAGCCTGGCGTTTTAAAATCATGTAGTGTGAACAAGGCTTTAGTCATTACAAAATCATATAATCATTGAAACAGTTTCAATTAGGGCTGCAACAAACGATTATTTTGATAATCGATTAATCTAACGATTATTAGAATCGATTAATCGACTAATTGTCGATTATTTTGCCAGCTAATCATTAAAGGGTTAGTTTACCCAAAAATGGAAATTCTGTCAGTATTTACTCACCCTCAATGTTGTTCCAAACCTCTGTGTTTATTTGTACTACAGAACACAAAGGAAGATATTTGGAAGAATGTTTTAATCAACAGATCTCAATCCCCATTGACTACCATAGTAGGAAAAATACATACAGTCAATGGGGATTGAGATCTGTTTAATTAAAACATTCTTCCAAATATCTTCCTTTGTGTTCAGCAGAACAAATAAACACATAGAGGTTTGGAGCAACATGAGGGTGAGTAACTAAATACTGACAGAATTTTAATTTTTGGGTGAACTAACCCTTTAAGTTTGGAATGCTTATTCAGCTTTTTCAATTAGTTAAAACATTGAGTTATACATATTCTTACTATAATATAAAAAAAGAAAATCAGTTCAGCTCATGATTATAGAACAACATACAGACAAGTAATAAGACTATAATAACTAATAGTGTTACAATAATAAAAACAGCCCTGACTCCTAAGCTCAATCAAGCTTTATTCTATGCAAAATAAATCATCACATTACTGTAATTATATTATTATTGATGATATTATTACTATTAGTAGTATTGCATGATCTAATAAAGAGATAGTTTAGTTAGCTCCAGCTGGAGAACACTTGATTCTTACCGGCTCCTCGTGTAGGGGATGTTTCCTCTTTAAGTGCTCCAACATTTATGTTGTGCTCCTCTGAAAAGCAAGTTCTGCCTTGCATGTATTGCACATGACAGCATGGTTGGTTTTAAGTTTTGTAAAACTTTGCCAAACCTTGCTAGTTCGGGTTCGTTTGCACTCGTCATAATTCGCGCTGTTTTTTCTTTTACCGCACTTTATAAAGGGCTGTACTACACTCTAGCGCCAAAGCGCCGTAGCGGTCAAATCGCAATATTGCACGCCCTTACATTAGGTCACGTGAGATCAAACGACTACTCGACAACAAAGATATTCGTCGACAATTTTTTATTGTTTTTTTTTTATTTATAAAAAATGAAGCCAAAATGGAAAAGCCATGGGTGACAATCTTGTGCAGCCATTCTTATGCTTGTAGAGCCACTTCTGTCAGCAATAACTTCCAAAAAGGAATCATTTTCTGTATGACAGTATCAGTCTCTCACATAGCTGTGAAGAAATTTTGTTCCACTCTTTACAAAGTTGCTTCAGTTCATCAAGGTTTGTGTTTATGCACAGCTCTCTTAAGGTCCAGCCACAAAATTTCAATTGGGCCAGTGGAACACCTTGATTATTTTCTTAAAGGTTGTCCTTGCCTTTTCACATGAGATTTCACCATTGAGATGTCTTGGAAAAGGAGTCCCAATCAACCCAAATTTATAACTATTTTAAGCTCACTGCATTATAGAATCAGTCAGATTATGAGCACCTGCGATTATCACAAAGAGTTGTTAACATTTGTGCTTTTCACATATCACCTGGGGAGTGTGAAACTATTTCATGGATGCATTGAAACTTTAGACGTTCTCAGAGAGTATGACATTTTTTAGGTTTAAAATGTTAAAAATCAAGAAATTGCATGTCAGCATGCAGCTATTGAACGGTACCGTACAAGAAACGCATGGAAAAGTGCCGTAATTAGTCATTACTTGTGCAGCTAAGTGCACAACCTCTTTTCAGTCTACTTCAGATCTGAACATTGTGCCAGAAATTTCAGCCTTCCCGTAGAAACGGATCAGAGTAACAAGCCTAGAGCAAAAATTCAGAGTATTTGAGGAGGCGGAGCCCTTTTGCAGGGGAAATGAGAAGATGCCTTTGACCTAAACACAGAAAGCTTGGAAATGACAGCCAAGCCGTAGAATGTTGTGATTGTTTAGGATGTTAATTACACCGAAATAAGCAGTAAAACAAGCCACAAGACTCTGCTCAATGAATAGGGAAGTAGGCACAGCTGGGATGCTTATAATCAGAGGCAGAGTTACAAAAAAAGAAGAAGAAGAAGAGGAGATCAGTGCTTTGGAGATTAAATATTATCTTTTCACAGCACTAAATAAATCAACTTCTCTTGCAGCTTCATTCACTCACACTGATGAGTGTCTCACATAACTGATTTTCTTCCAAGTCACCTGCCTTCCATTTGGCATGAAACTTTCAGGCCATGTCCACACTAATACGCTTTCCTTTGAAAGCGTATATTTTTCTCTCCGTTTTGGCCTTCTGTCCACACTGAAACGGCGTTTTAAGTCAACAAAAACGTATCGTTTGGAAAACGCTCTCCAAAGTGGATAAATTTGAAAACGCCGTTTTCGCGTTGTAGTGTGGACAGTGAAACCGGAGGCATTTCAAAACGATGACGTAAGTTTAGTGATGTGATCCATAGAGATATTCAGAGCCCGATCTCATGAAAGTTAGTATCTATGGCACGAATGTCATTTCTCGTGGCATTTATATGCCAAAAACAGTTTTTGCGTGTTTATGGCACGCAATTTTCGCGTACATATGATACGCACTTTTTGGCCGTATAATATGCACGAACTCCTCACCCCTAAACCTAACCCAGGGTTTTTTAGTGCGTACCATATACACGCAAAAAACATTTTTGCCGTATAAATGCCACGAGAAATGACACTCGTGGTATAGATACGCATCTTCATGAGACTGTGTTGATATTCATGTTTATCGGTATTGTGCCTGTTATGTGTTATTCATTTTTACACTATTGCTAAAATATGTTACTTTCTATGTCACTTAATATGTGCGATAACATTATTATTTATTTTCCCATCTGTATCATCTCAGTGAGCGTTTGTGAAGTTCCACGCATGCGCAGTAAAGTGAATTTAGAAGTTTCTCATCCACACTGAAACGTCTGAAAACACTAGTGTGGACGGAGAGCGTTTTTAACGAAAACCCCGTTTTCAAATGTATCCGGATTAATGTGGACGTAGCCTCAGTGTGTTGATTTGAAGCTAACTTTGCACGCATGCAAAGTTGGTTGATAACATAACTGCAATAAAGTAATAGAAAAAGTGAGGTTGCGCTTCTGACAATCTCAGACACATAGGCCTAATCATCTACCTCACCTTTCTGTTGCTGTACTGTAACTGTGGGTTGATGGGTCGAGTAAATCACTGCACTGAAAATACTGACCATACGTGTTAAAAAGGAATAGTTGACCCAAAGATATACAGTCTGTAATCATTTAAATCACCTTTATGTAATTACAATCTTCAATGATTTTTTTCAATGGCACACAAAGGAAGACATTTTCAATACGTGGAGATTTCCGGCTTCAAAATGGACACAATAAAAAAGTATCAAAATAGTAAATATTATAGTCTATAGAACTTATAAATTACAACTATTCCAAGTGATCTGACAGATTTTAGTGTGAAATTTTGGTACCAAAATCCTTAAATATTTGAATATCTGAAAAAATCCACAGATGTCGTCATATAGGTTTTGAACAAAATGAGGGCAAGCACATGATTTTCATGAATATTCCTTTAAAATGTATTTACCCATAGAGAAGTGAGAAATGGACGCTAGACATTTATTCTACACTTTTTGACATTGAGATCCAAAATCTGCCCAAAGGCTCAAAGAATCAATGAAACAAACATATCATTTAAAGATAAGATATAATCATATATCAAAGGAGTTCCCCAATTAACAAGCAAAACTAATTCCTGGATATTTACTGAAAGTGTATCCTCAAAAAATATGAAAGGTTAATTGGCTTTGAAATAAAGTTTGCATCAGAATAAAAGGTTTCATCAGAAAAAAACAAACAAATCAAAAGCAATACTTCATTAGAATCAAACTATTACCTACTCAATTATAAAAAATTAATTAATTTTTATAAATGTAAAAAAAATGTCCCTAATAATAAGATAATAACTATAACACAGCTATAAATCAATTCAACGATGTTAAAGTTATGCATAGTCTGTAGGTTTTCTATTTTCAATGTTTTAGTAAGGTTCTGCTTGTAAAAGTGACAAAGTTGCCTAGCTAGTTAAGGCTACAAAATCAAGTGTTCACAAATGTGAATTCTCCCCTGCAATCACACATTATATAATCGAGACCTATTTTGTGTTTTGTTTTCGTAAAATGTGTTGTGGCGCTCACATGAAATCCATTTACGATAAAAGGCGACATGATTCCACGTTAACATGACTGAGGTTTGTAGGCAAAAGCCTTTAAAAAGATCTTGCACGCGTACCATTACAATCATTGAAGCTAATGCAAAAGAAACAGTAATAGGAACAACTTTCAACAGTCGACCGGTTTGGCATCAGACCAGTCTCACAAGAAAAGGATATGCAATCACTTTTAGCAGTGTTATGGTCCTATTCAGAGCAGTGTGTTGGGTGGATGAATGGCTTGCTAATGGAGCAGATATTCATGCTGAGGAGATGGAGAGATAACATTCTGCTGTGGGGCGTATGGGAGAAAAACTCTGGTGAGTGAGATAATGCAGTGTTTATGGTAATATTTTAATCTCTTATCGTGCTAGAGGAGAAACCCAGAGGGTATTTATCAGCTTTTGAACTAACGCACCACTGCTTTATTCATTTTTATCATCTTTAAAAAAAAAAAAAAAAAAAAAAATCTATTTTCCCATTTTTGTGGTGCCCTATCAGAAGCAACAAGAGATGGATTTTGCTTCCGTTCTTTGCTCTCTCTCTCTTTCAAGTGATTGATGTGTTATTTCATTTCATTTTTATAAATGTCAGCAGTCAAAGACAGTTTTGTGATATGAAAAAGACCAATTGAAATAAGATTGTGTGAATTACCTCAGTGTTTCTCAACTGGTGGGTCACAAGACCATTTTGAGAGCGCTGACAAAAAAACAATGGCTGCGTCCAAAAACGTAGACAGCTGACTTGTTACCTCGCTGTCTTATCAGGCAATGATACTCACGAAAGTACCTCACAAACTGATTTCAGACAGACTTCTGAGGAAATGCGTAACGTTTTAATGAACTAAGGCAAAATAGAGAGAGCTTTAGTGATAACTAAGCAAATATTTAATTACTGCATTAGTCATTTCTCATTAGGAATTACACCAGAATTTAAAAACGTAGGTCAAAAACATACATTAACATACAAATTGACTACCAACCGCAACTTTCAATTACCATCTTTCTTTTTTTAGCTCAATTGTCACAGAATGGAAAGCACAGTACTATTGTGCGATATCAAAGGCATCTATACATCTGGTGTGTTCAGGACATGTAATGTCAACACACATGAATGTCAAGTCATAAATATGAGTGGGAAGCTTGGGATTTTCTTTAAGCCCCGATCTTTATGAGTTAGGGGAATGTCAGTGAGAAAAGTGGCCACAATAATTATAGGCAATTAGCAATTGTCAGGCTTTATTATTAATAACAAAATAAGCTAACTTCCTGCACAAAATATAATGGCATTTTAATTTAAAGCTACACTGTGTAACTCTTTTAGTTTATTCTTAGCTAAAAACATTTAGTTCTTTTACAAATATATGCGCTCATTAATGTATATTTACTTCGTTCAAGTAATAAAGTATTCTCGTGAGTGTATAATATGCCATTGAAAATACATACGGGTAAGTGGTCCTAATGTCGGTCGCCATGTTGCCCCTCCATCTTGAAAGTACATTAGCCAAAGAGGGACATACCCGTTAATTTAAGCTTTGCCTTTCGCTCATGGATGGGGTCGAACTGGAAGCCATGTTAATCTTGGACTACATTGGCCACCGTAGGAGTTAAAACGAAAGCGGAATTGAGAGGAACAGAAAGTAATATTCACTGGATGATCATATACCTTTTCACTGCTAGATGAGGGTAAAAATCACACAGTGTAGCTTTAACAATATAATATATAACGATAAAGCCCATAGTGGCTTCATAAATGAATTAAAAAAGCATTAAAAAGCAAAACAAACCTGATGCACACTCTTTGTCCTTAATTTTTTAGATGTACAGTTTAAAAACCTTACTGTAGTTTTGTGCAGTTCATTTAGAGAAGGTAGCCTATGTTTTTCTGAAGCAAGACTTATTTTGAAAGACGTGCATAAAAGCTGCTGACACTTCGGTTTAAGTTTAAGTTTAAGTAAAGAGTGAGAAAAATGTGTCTTAATTCAGTATCTGCGGTCAGATGAGATAAAGGCTGCATTTGAAAATGGATGGATGGATTCGGGTAGGAAGGCATCAAGGCACTTCCAAATCCAATGTTAGCTTCAATTCCTATCTCCTGAAATACCTTCATCTGATAAATTCTTTAAGGCAGCATAGATGTATTCTTCGCAGTCTCTAATATCCCACAATCCTGTACTTTCTATTCTGA
Organism: Hybognathus amarus; assembly: GCA_030378365.1. NCBI lineage: Eukaryota > Metazoa > Chordata > Actinopteri > Cypriniformes > Leuciscidae > Hybognathus > Hybognathus amarus. The sequence goes on from JAQIUQ010006119.1 coordinate 43,024, forward strand.
GACAATTGAGATGAAAAAATAAATAATGATGGCATCTGAAATTTACAGTTGGTGGTCAGTTTGTGTGTAAATGTACGTTTCTGGTGAACGATGTGGTTTCTGGCGAGAAATAACTATTGTAGTAATTACATATTTGCTTAGTTGTCACCAAACTTTATTTTGCTGTAGGTCATTAAACTGTTACACTGCCTCAGTATGTCCGAAATTACTTCCAGTTTCGTGAGGTATGTGCGGTTAACGACGCTGCCATTATTGCCATCAGTGCCATTATTATTGAAACGTTATTTTCATAACTTGCTAGATAGAAAAACTCACCTCAGAAAAAAAAAAAAAAACTTTCCTGTCCTGACAGCCTTAATGGGCTTAACTGTGCTCATAAAGCTCAGTCATTGATTGCTTGCGCAAATGTGCGGTGCACAATGTATATCACTTCATTATAAACAAAGAGCGAAAGAAATTATGAGCATGCAACATCTTAGAGATATATTGTCAGTTAGTTAAGTCACGGAATTACAAAAGTACCAATAAATTACGGTACAGTATGTTGTGTGAAAGCTGGGAAGATTTGTACGTATGATGTTTTATTCTATTCATCAGGAGCAGTTTCCATATTTACCATGATAACTTGTTTTCCATAACCCCAAAAACTTTATTTCCACTTGGTGTTATTCTGTATATTTTTAAATGACTCTGGTGGCTCATACCAACCAACTTTAATGTATTAACAAAAACTAGTTTGGGACTGCTACCAAAGCCTTACCTGCTTATTTATCTGCATTAATTGTATTCTTACAATTTAGAGTTACATAAACATAAACTCTACAAAATCTCCTCAGTCACCGCTACTACACAAATTTAAAGTATAAAATGTGTCATATTTACTCATAAACAAACTGCAAAAGCGTTCATCATGAAAGTCTGAAAAAGTTGTTCCTGTGTTTGTTTTCACAGAGAGTGAGGAACAGTCTTCGAGATGCACCACAGAGCAGTGCAGTAGGGTCTTCTCTTCAGAGCCGAGTGGACAGATTGTCGAGTCATTTCTACGGCACACTCCAGATTCACACTGTAGGACCACATATGCCACCACAAATGTTACAGTTCCGTTTCTTTTCTCATTTTTTATGACTGACTGATAAAAAAAATTCTTGCAGCCTCCAAGTAAATTTGGCTGTTTGCTTTATAATGAAAAGGCACATATGTACTATATTGGCTGCAAGGATGCAGATTTCTACACATTAAGTGGCAGAGCAGCATATCTACGCATCTATAGCGGCACACCACAAGAAAAACAAGTCCACATTTAAATAAATTTGATTAAAAGACTACATACTACACAATAATACTTGCTGTACAGTGTACACAACAATATGCAACGTTACCCCCATAGTCTGATTTACAAACACATAATGAGACAGTTATTTAAAAAATCTGTCAAAAAGATTTACAAACTGAAGTTATCATTGAATCAGTACAATACTGAATTAGTGAATTTGCCACAGTGGTTACTGAAATAGTGAAGTCTATAATTTATTCACTGTAACACATACATACATACATATACATATACATATACATATATATATATATATATATATATATATATATATATATATATATATATATATATATATATATATTACACACACACACACATACACACTACTACATAAATGTATTGATATTATTCCATCATATTATTTCAAAAAATGTTTTCCAATGGGGGAAATACACACAAACACAACAGCATGAAAAAACAATAAAATACAAAAACAAACAACTCAATGCTTCATTTATCATTATTTTTAGAAAACGAAGTGTTGGTGCTAGAGTAAAGGGTTCGCCATGGAATGACAGGGAGTAACATGATTGTAGAGAACAGCCCATATGGATACAGGAAGCACTGGGACAGCCTGCATTCTGCGAGGGTGGCAAACCACTGAAGCAAAGAGGGCTGAGTCTGGATATTCACAGGGTCCAACAAATCACCAATGCCAAAGATGTCCAGCCACCCACATGCTTCTTTACTATTATAAACCAATGCCAAAAAGACCACATGCTCTTTTCTTAGACCCTCATGCTAAGTATAACTTTTTTTTCACCATTCTGTGGATTCATTGGGTGTTCTAAAAGTTCATGGATTGAATCGTGATTCAAAACCTCAGAATAGAAAAAGAACCCAACATTAGCATTTACAGTAATGCACTTACAATTGAAGAAACCTTGTGGAGGATGTAAAGAAGCTTCTTTTGTAGAGAAGCTCTACAAAAGAAAAAGGACCAAATTAACCAAAGTAAAAAGAACAGCACAAAGAAAGAATAAACCAAGGATAGAAAAATGGAAGGAGGAAGGAAGGAAGGAAGGAAGGAAGGAAGGAAGGAAGGAAGGAAGGAATGAAGGAAGGAAAGGAAGGAAGGAAGGAAGGAGGAGGAAGGAAGGAAGGAAGGAAGGAAGGAAGGAAGGAAGGAAGGAAGGAAGGAGGAAGGAAGGAAGGGAAGGAAGGAAGGAAGGAAGGAAAGGAAGGAAGGAAGGAAGGAAGGAAGGAAGGAAGGAGGAAGGAAGGAAGGAGGAAGGAAGGGAAAAATGAAAGACAAACATACTAATAATACTACTAATAATAATAAATTATATTTGTAAAGCACTTTTCATAAAATAATCTCACAGTGCTACAGAAACCACATAGAACTAATTTAAAATCAGAAACAAATAAAATACATAAGGAAAATAAATATATTAGAATTAGGAGTTTTTAGTGCAGAGAAAAAAAATGAACAAAGCTTAAGGATCACTTAAGAATGCCTGCCTGAACAAGACTGTTTTTAGCTCTTTTTTAAAATTGTCCACAGACTGAGGTTTTCGCAGATGTTCAGGAAGTTCCAGATGCGAGGGGCAGCACAGCAGAAAGCTTGGTCTCCCATGGTGCAGAGTCTTGAGCGTGGCTGATAGAGGAGGTTTGTGCTGTGGGACCGGAGGTCACGGGTGGAAGAACGAGGGGTAAGGGAGATCTTTGAGGTATTGCGGGGCATTGTTATAGATGCAAAGGTGGGTAATGAGGGCAATCTTGTATTGAATTCTTGAGGTTATGGGGAGCCGGTGGAGGTTCTGAAGAATGGGAGTGATGTGTTTTCATCAGAGTTCAGGCAGCACAGTTCTGAATCAATTGAAGTTTTTGAAGGTGGTTATTTGATACACCGATAAGCAGGCTGTTACAATAATCAAGCCTGGAGCAAATTAAGACGTGGACAAGTTTTTCTGCGTCAGAAAAAGAGAGGAAGGGGCACAGTTCTGAAATGTTTTTGATATAAAAAAGGCAGGTTTTGTACAGATGTTTGATAAGATTTGCAAAGGTCAGTTGTGGGTCCAGCTTCACACTGAGGTTGGTAACAGTAGTTGAGAGGGAAATGTCTTGATCGGATAAAGAGAGTGGTAATGGGTGATGAATGGACCTGATGAGGGGTGCCGATTTGTATGACTTCAGTTTTAGAGCTATTTAACTTGTGAAAAGTATGCCTCATCCATGCCCTGAATCTCCCCCAGGCAGTTAGATAGGGCTAGAGATGACGGTGAGGAGGAAGCAGAAGATGATGAGGGAGCAGATAATGATAATAGGACCGGGTTAGAGCATAGGTTTGAGTCGGCTTCGCAGGTATAGCTGAGTGTCATCAGCATAACAATGAAAAGATGTGTCGGCTGAGGCAACATATATAGAATGAAGAGCAGGGGTCCTAGGTTAGATCCTTGGGGGACACCACAAGTTACCGGGCTTTTCGGGATCTAGCAGATCCTAGGCGAACGTGCTCTGTCCTTTCAGGTATGAGGTAAACCAGTCCAGTGTGACAGAGTGACAGAGACCAAAGTCAGTATGGGGACGGCTAAGGAAGATATGGTGGTCTACAGTGCCAAAAGCTGCTGAAAGGTCAAGGGGAATGAGCAGAGAGGGATCCAGAATCTGCAGAAATGAGAAGGTCATTAGTTATCCTTAACAGTGCCTGAACTATGGGCAGTACGAAAACCAGATTGGAATGTTTCAAACAGTGAATGACAGTGTAGATGTTCCTGTAGCTGTGCAGCAATGGCTTTTTCAAGCACCTTGGACAAAAATGGAAGATGAGAGATTGGCCGATAGTTAGAGACATTCTGGGTCGAGGGTTTCTTCAGGAGAAGTTTGCTAACAGCAGTTTTGAGTGGGGGTGGGACATGGCCAGAGTTTAATGAATGGTTTATTATTTGTGTAAGGAGAGGACTAATGGTCAACAGATTTGATTTGATGAACGTTGTAGGGAAGGGGTCCAGGGAAGAGGTGAAAGGCCTCATTTTTTGATGAGACCCTTGACTTCAATCTGTGTGACTGTAGTGAAAGTGCTGAAAAAAAGAAGGTAGTGATGGCAGAGATGGAGCTGGAGAGCCAGAAAGCTGAGACCGGATGGAGTTGATATTATCTTTAAAAAATGCATGAAGCCTGTTCTGCTGTTGGTTCGGTATGGATTTGTTTTTTTTTTTGGGATTGAGGAGATGATTTATGGTGGAAAAAACTGTTTGGAATTTCCTGGACTGTTATTCATAATGGACCGGGCTTGTTTAAGGGCCGCTGAGTAGGCCTTTTGGTGGTGTTTGCTAGCTTGTGAACCACCAGGCCAGATGATTTGACACGCCTCTCAATGGCACGGCCACCAGCCTTCATCAGGAAGGACAGCAGACCAAACTGAAGAGACAGGGCCAGCGTCAGGAGGCTGGATGTAAGTAGAGTTTCCAGCTTTAAGCTGCATTAGGGTAGTGGTTCCGATCACTGGAACAAGCATCAGTGATGGCTCTGGGAAAACAGAGCGGTTCCATCGGCTGCATACGAATTGGGCAGGGGAGAAAATCTGGGGCACAATACATCTAAGGAGGAGGCTCTCAAATGAGCTTTAAGTCTGGACAATCATACCGGCATGTTTCCCACGTCTTCTAGAACGCTTTCTCAGGGGTGGTGGGGACGACAGCCATTCGTTGGTGTTCGGATCCATAGAATCCGTTAGGTCCATTGGAGCGAGACTTTTGGTTCGTGGTCCCTCCGAGGAGAGACTGTAGGCATATGGCACAGATGATCAGGGATATCCGCCAGCACTGGTGGTAGCTGGTTGAAGAGGGCGATGAAGAGGGCGATCAGATGGCGACCCTGAGGTCGAGGAGGGTTTGGCGATCATATGCCAGCAGAGCGGATACATATCAGAGGGAAAAAATAGTAGGAACAAAATTGACTACACAGAAAAAGGAGCGAGGCGGGCGGCTTGCCACAACGGGCACCATCATGCAATCCCCGTTCAGAGACAAACAGTTACGGTTACCAATTTATGGCTGCAACATAAGTGAAAAGAAAAAATAATCAAAGAATGAACAACAGAGAACATGAGAGAACAAGAAACTGCACTAGAACAGTTATTTTTCTGTAAAAAGAACAGAATAAAGGAAATAAAGCATGAACGGATAAAAAGGGAAGAAAGAAAGAAAGAAAGAAAGAAAGAAAGAAAGAAAGAAAGAAAGAAAGAAAGACAGACAGAAAGAAAGAAAGAAAGAAAGAAAGAAAGAAAGAAAGAAAGAAAGAAAGAAAGAAAGAAAGAAAGAAAGAAAGAAAGAAAGAAAGAAAGAAAGACAGAAAGAAAGAAAGAAAGAAAGAAAGAAAGAAAGAAAGAAAGAAAGAAAGAAAGAAAGAAAGAAAGAAAGAAAGAAAGAAAAGAAAGAAAGAAAGAAAGAAAGAAAGAAAGAAAGAAAGAAAGAAAGAAAGAAAGAAAGAAAGAAAGAAAGAAAGAAAGAAAGAAAGAAAGAAAGAAAGAAAGAAAGAAAGAAAGAAAGAAAGAAAGAAAGAAAGAAAGAAAGAAAGAAAGAAAGAAAGAAAGAAAGAAAGAAAGAAAGAAAGAAAGAAAGAAAGAAAGAAAGAAAGAAAGAAAGAAAGAAAGAAAGAAAGAAAGAAAGAAAGAAAGAAAGAAAGAAAGAAAGAGTATTGGCGCAGGGTGCTGGCAGGATGGGAACAGTGGGACAGCTGAGACACGCCCCATATGATGCCACACATTCAGCACATCATTACAAGAGATGATGCACATTTACATGCTCCACTTGCCACCATGTCATTGAGAATGAGGCAGCAGCGGTGGCGCTCTCCAAGAGATACACCCCCTTTCCACAAAGCGCACATACTCACAGGCCACTCCTAGGTTAGGACTCGCCTGCCATCTGTTGTTTAATGGTCTCTTGTAATGGATCCCTGCCCCATGAGCCCAGTCTTTTCTCTACGGGACACCTAGCAGACCTACAGGCCAGAGAGCTCACATTTCAATGGGTAGATCAGAGACTCATAACCTGGCTGAAGATGAATGAAGTCACATGGTCCAAATTAGGCTTGGTGGACTCTGACAGGGTTCCCATCCTAAACAGGGGTTTGTACACAAGAACCCTCAAATATGATGATGACCTTCTGAGGGACCTTCTTATAAGCAAGTAAGAGGGGAAATTGATTTGAAATTGATTTATGTAGTAAATTGATCAATGTGCCAGAGATATTTTCTTTTAAAGAAATCACTTTTTAAGGGCTATACAACAAACAGCTTAGTGACTACAATGAACTTTTTCATGGGTTAGTGACATCACTAAAGGCCAATTTATACTTCTGCGTAGGGTGCGCGCAGTAGGTACGGCGTAGCATACGCACAGACGCGTCCCATACCGCGTACCCTTCGCCGCAGCCTGACGTGCAAAATGTAACTACACGTCGCGAAGACACGGACCGCAAGATCGGTGATTGGTCGGCTTGGTAGCATCGCATTTCCTCATACGCATTTCCACACGTACCATCTCCTCCGATGTCTTCTCTCATTTCTGCCTTTCAGTTTTAGGAATTTCACTAAAATCAACTGTTTTTCCACCTCAATAAGCTCCAACTCCACTATTCCACTGCCGCTATTGCTTATAGTAACCTAGCCGCGAGGAACCTAAACACAGTGGAACATTAAAACTCTCCGCCGCCAACTAGCGTTTCGGAGCAGTACTGCAGAGCAACCAAGACCTGAACGCAGAAGTATAAATGCTCACAACGGCGTCGCCTACGCGCGTAGCCAACGTCGTACACTACGGCATACCCTCTGACGCAGAAGTATAAATTGGCCTTAACCCTAAAAATGTACATAAACCCTGCCGCGGGAACTCTATTTATATATTAACATGACAAAATATGCTAATCAATAACTAGAAGATTAACTCCACATCAGATACTGTACATAACTCCACCAACTAACCATTCAGGGATTTCCTGTTGGATTCTACATGTTGTCACTACTTCTTGAGTCTCTTCATCTTAGTCCAACTTTGGTTTGAACATAGAAGACTAAAAGGTTTTTTTTTTTTCAGTGTGTGTCTGAGTAAGGTTGAAGCTCCCTCTGTGCCGGGGGGAACAGCTCATTTGCATTTAAAGGGACACACACAACAAACTGTGTTTTTGCACACCCTCAAAACATAACAAATTTAACATGCTACAAAACATATCTATGTAGAATTGAGCTAAAAACTTCACATGCACACTCTTATTTACTTATTGTGACTTATTTATATATCGTGTAAAAGGGCATTTTACCACCCTTTAAGCAGCAGAATTGTTTTCGACATTAATAATAATATATAATAATATAATAAGAATATATCAAATGAAAATAAATAAATAACAGTTTGGTTAAATATAATACTTTTATATAGGGGGAATACTTTAAACAAAACCCTGTCCTCCTCAAGGGCACAGCTGAGCTAATGGTTCAGGAAGTTTGCAAAAGAATAGTAGGTGAGGAGTAAAAGCAATGGGAGAGCAGAGATGGGATCTATTTATACCAGGCTGACAGAGCGGTTAAGAACTTCATACTCGGAGCTCAGATGGCACGATTGCTGCAACTGAGGAGGGATTTGACAAGAAGCTACGTGTCGATTAGAGATTATATTGCATGCTCTGCTGCAGAAAAAAGTGATGATGTGACCAAACAGTGACACTAAATATTGTGGAAGGGTCTTACAGAGAGATCCTATCTCTGTATTCAACATGAACCTGTGCCGGTGAGGATATTTATGAAGGTGATGTGTTTTTATATCAATGACAGCTTAAAGAGCATTCTCTCTAGCAAATGGAATAAAACTAGTGGAAACCTCAGATCAGATGATGTCAGTTTTTGCCAAAGTAGAGAACCAGAGTGGTGTGGTAGATAACAAATGTACCAACATCTCAGCCAAACCCAGTCAGTCTCACAAAAGGTTAATAGAGTTCTATTTTGGTTAATGAGTGGCAGGGCCTTTCTTGGGTTAACCAGCATATGGAAGAACTTTCAGCATCTTATAGAGCTAATCATCCATCAAGGAAATCTGCCAGTCCCTATTCTAACACTTTGAAAATAAGATAAGGATGATAATTCATGAAAATGGTATATTCATTAATATGAATTAATGTAATTTGCAAAGATAAGAATCACTATTAATTATCACTGATAATGAAGTTGTATTAGTTCCCTATTGTGATGTATATATACAGAATTATATCACATTCTGCCAATCACAGACATATCCGATAAGCGTGTAAGTACAATGGGCAATCAGAGTTTACGATTCCACTTAACAGCGCTGCCAGAACGCCACCTTTTTAAAATTTACGTGATATGTAGGTGTGCTTTATGGCTCCGTCTCCTTTGATGTGGAAATCTTCACTGAATAGCCAACATCCACAAAACTCTAGCATCAAGGCAGAGAGTTCTGCATCATTCTCCTAATTTAGCGTCTAGCATCATTCTTAATTTAAACACCAACTGCTCACGCCACCCATCTTCCATGGGGGGGGTGTAGACACAAGACAAATAAAGTACTGCCTATAGCGGACTCTATACAAATGGCTGAGGGCGGAACATATGCGATACGGGACAGTCCGTCAGCGGTCGTGGGCGAAGCATGAGCAATATGAAATCATATTGCTCCGAAAATACCGAAAGCGGCTCGACTATTGAGAGCGTTAGGCTTTTTGAGCTTTAACAAGAAGTAGTGAATAGAGATTTTTATTTTTTGGTGGTTGCAAAGACGCATTGCATAGGCAAAAAGTGAATTTTGTATTCGATGTACCCCTTTAACAAACCCTGAAGGCTCATGGTTCAAAGTCCTTGCTCAAATCAAGTCACATGTGCTTTCTTTTCCCCACCGTGGCCTCAAAACTAGGTAGTGTTGAGTAATTAGCTAAATTTTTCAACCGAACGTGATAATTACTCTTGATAAATATTTGCATAATTGAACTACTAAGTGCCTTGTCCTTTTTCAGTCCCTCTACACAGCCCTCCCCTAAAATGTGCTAAGGTTAATGCAATTCACCAGCACACAACGTTCACACATTCTAGAAAGCCACACAATGCAAAGGATCATAGCTGTTCTGTTGTTGTGGGCCAACAGGTACTTATACATTAACAAGGTTACGAATAACAGTTGTGTACATAGCCATTACGGGACAGGGAATTTATGAATAGTTCAGATGCAAAAGCCTCTAAATGCCATTTGAAATTTTCTTCTAAAATGACATTTTTATCAAGCTTGTATGTTTAAGTTCAATAATTTCACTTAAATGACAATTAATAGGTAATAGGTAATCTTCATTGCCATTTAAGTGAAATTACTGAACTTAAATATACATACTTGATAGAAATGATCATTTTAAAGAAATTTCAAATGGCAATTGAGGCTTTTGCATCTGAACTTCTTCATATAACAAATTTTATACATTTTTAACAATAGATAAATATAAATAGGCAATTGTAAAGTAACATTTAAAAAGTATATATATATATATATATATATATATATATATATATATATATACACATTATATAACATTGTAAAAAAATGTGTGTACTGCTGTTTATGTGCGGTATATGTATGCATGTGTGCATGTATGCATGTATGTATATATATATACACAAACAAATTCAGTGGCTTTCTAGTAGGCAAAGAATGCATACAGCAGAGGCCTGGCTCTATTAGCTGGAAGAATCTCATGGAATTAAAGAGATAGAGTAGAGGCAAGCTAAGAGGAAACCAAAACCAGTGTCTCTTTTCCTCCCCACACCTTTGTGATATCAATAATTCCTTATCTAAATGGATCCAGAGCTGCCCAATAACAGCTTTTTGATTTTGTGCGAGACCATGCCAGGCCTCATAAATAAATATGAGGAGAGGTGGGGGAATTCTGGAATGCTGTTAGTTCACCTCACCCGTCTCGCTAAAAGCCCTGGCAGAGACTCTGTCTGACAGGTACTGCCAACCAGTCGCGGCACAGCACATCGGTATACTACAGCCCAGTGGCGTGAGGTAGACTAATGAAATGAAGTGGCAAAGATCCCTTTCCGGGTTTGTTTTTTATAGTCTGATGTAAACTTGTGTATATATATATATATATATATATTCATAAATACTATATTCTAAATTCTGATGTTTACTTTTTTTCTTTTTTAAGGCTTATGAACAAGATTTATCTAACACTATTAACAAGGAACGCATAAAAGTATTATAAAATGTTCATAAAATTATACAATATTTTAATAACACTATTCAATTAAAATAATTAAATAAAAAATTGATATTAAAATTAGAGTACTTAGAAGGTTTTATTAAAATAGTGATAGTATTTTTTTTACAGAAATTTGCAGTCACCGGGGAAGCCAGAGTTGCATTTTTAGTAAAATCTAACAAATTAGGGTGCACAGACAAAACACTGTGACAGACTTCTTGTTTGCTAGCGATGGAGGTAGTAGCCAATCATCTGGCCAAATTTAGGGTTTAAATTTATGCATACACGACAACAATGTAAAACATCCTGAAAAGTTTGTCCTTTGCTTTTTTCCTATACAAACGACAACTTTGTCAAACCATCCAAGTTCAAATGGATCCGCGAAAATAATCATGTGATCTGCATGCCAAGCCAGTATAGTTGGCAATGTCACTCTGTAAAGAAACACTACGCACCTATAGACTGAAACACGTAAAACACATGCGCATATACGTCACTGTTTTCACAAATTTGCTTTTTAAACCCAATTTCTTTTCAAAACCCATTTTCAAAAGTTTGTGTTTTCAATCCCCCAGATGTCACACAACGATTGGTCCGCGCACCGCTTCTATCGTCAAAGACACCTAATGTATTCAATGAATGTGTTTCTAGTTTATGCGCATTCCCTCTAACTGAAAATAAAAATAAAATAGATCCACCTCGACAAAATGTAATTGTTCACTCTCACAAACTAAACAAATGACTTTTTCAGTTAAATTTACATTGTTCCAAATTGCACTTGCATCTCGGTGAAACTCGCACTTTTTATGCAAAACCACAAAATTCACATGAAAAAAATGTGGATGGAAACCTTGCTACTAATAGAGTATTTAGTAATTCCATATCTTCGTAGTGTTTACGTTTCATTTTGTACTGTTGATTTCCGTGAGAACACAAAACTACCCCTTTCTCTCAGTAATCTCCCCTGCTAAAGCCAGATGAATGATGTTCATTTAAAGACTTGCGCTGACCTGACACAGAGCATCCCAGAGATGCATTATTCTTACACAACATTAGGAGTGCAAGCCTCACCTTATCTACATATCTACACCTTCGCACACAGAGACGATAATGGAGTGAACGAAAGACAAAAGGAGAAAGCCACAGAATTGGGAGGACTTTTATTGTGAAATAGAGGCAGAGGGTATTCTCCCCGCCAAGCTGAGCCCAACGAGCCGTGACGGGTCCATCTCCAGTTCCCGACACACACAGCAGTGGTGTCTCAAATGCTTCTTACCTCACAACACACACACACCCTAAACCTCTGCAAGCCAGTCGCGACCTGGATGGAATTACGTAATGTTGCAGCCATTGCGGTTGTCATACAGCAGGAAGGGATGGGGCATTAAGAGAGAGAGAGAGAGAGAGGGGGGGAATGGGAGGTGGGAAGGCAATGAAGCAAGAAGTCAGACTGATCTATTAAAGCTAATAATTACAATAATAAAACTGTAAAGATGCAGTCATAACCCCAGAAGCATCGCGAACAAGTGTAGCCCTCTCAAGGTCAGACGAGGGAGGCCGCACTTTAACGGTTACTGATTACAGGTTTGAATTGTCCTCGTTCAAGGTCATTTTGTCAAAACTGGCAAGTTATGTGACCTTGACCGTACTTGAAATACTGAACAGCAACTGGATTTACAGATAGTCATAGTGTGAGTGAATGCACAATGGCAGAATGCATTAAAAGGATTTGATTTGTACATTTTGAAGAAAAACTCAACCGTGGTTGCTAGTTTGTTGCATAATGGTCAATAAGAGCCTATTATACACTCTAAAAAAAATGGTGCTAAATTGCGCTAAAAGTGGTTCATTGGCTTGTAATCATAGGGGACCCACTTTAAGTGCCATTACCTTTTCATATGGTGCTATGTAGAACCATAAGAGAATGTTAACCACCCCAGAGAACCACTGAAGAACCGCTGAAGAACCAAACTGGGCTTAGTGATGCTACAGTATATAGCACCATGACTATCGCAAAGAACCCCTGAAGAACCTTTTTTTTAGAGTGTATTCAAACCCCTACTCTATGGCTTGGTACCTCCTTTAATGTCAGATGTTTCACACATTGCATCATCCCTTTAGGTGAAAGTCATACATTTGATCGCTGTGCAAACTAACAAAACGCCTCTCCTCAACAAGCCGCGTCGCTTGAATGGCCTTGTTCCTGTGAGCAAACAGCCTGATATATACACACAACATTGGGACACAAGCTGATAAATGATTTGAACAGGTCATCTTCAGAGCGGAACAATTATCTCCACCAAAATTGAAATGCCTGTCAAAACATTCCTGAGCCGAAGCGCTTTCAGGAAGACTGCTCTGACAAGAGGCACAAAAGCGCTGACAGGAGAAGGACAAGGAGAACCTCAGGCTTCTCTCATGTGACATTAACCCTACCAACCCAAAATGACCTCTAGACAATTATTGAAAAACAGCGCTTGCCTTTCAAAAAGAGCAGCCTGCAATAAAGACAGTATGTGGTTTTGATTATCTAAAGGGATACTCCACTGTTGTTTCATATTAAACTATGTTTTGCCCTTAACTAAGATAAGTTGATACATACTTCTCTCATCTCAGTGCGTGCACTCAATCGCTCTGGTGTGCGAGACACTTTGATAGCACTTAGCTAGCCCAGTTCATTCAGTATAGGCCAAGCAAGAAGCGACCAAACACCTCCAGGTTTTCCCTATTTAAATACAGTTACATGAGTAGTGTAAGTCGACCTAGGACGGTGACACAAAAAGTGTTTGCGCTTTTATAAGCGTGTAAAGTGGATAACTATATTGTATGGCGGAATACCACAGCAAGTGTTTGGGAGCACTTCGACTCGGCGCATATATATCTATGGACTCGGCGCAGTGATATCATCACTCCGGTAGGGCTGTCAATCTTCCTCTATAATACTATTCGAATTCCATTCCTTATTTTATGTAATATTCGAATAATATTCGAATATTAGTTGCTCAAATTTATCCTATAATTAATATTTACGACATTACCACTATAGCCTGTGGTTGTTGTTACACGTTCGGCCCACTAGAGGGACATCTAACATTACTACAATAAACATTTAGGGGCTGTTTACACCTGGCCACTTCATGCATTTTCTCAGATCGGATAGCTATCTGATTTATCAAAACGATTCCATTTACACCTGGTCACATAAATGTGTTTTTGCAAAACATATAAATCCGATCTTCAATTCCCGCGCTATATACAGATTTAATGAAGTGCACGTCACCGAAAGCAACAGATATGAGCTGCATTTTGATCATCGGCTAATTTCACAATCAGCAACTACAGCAATAAGGGAGAGCGGCACCATTCCTGGTAAGATCAATTCATTTCTTTACTTTTAATTGAAGATGGAAGTGTTACGCGTCTGTTGACTTGATGAATAGGGGCTCAGATCTGAGGTGATGTGATCGTCATATCGCGTCGAAAGTTCCGGGAGTCTCCCGCATATGATGAGCGTCTCCCTGATGGCCGCAAATTTGTTAAAATCTCCCGGAATACGCACATAACATACATACGCGCGGCGCGTGCATGGCAGAGAGAGGGAGTGAACGAGACCTTGCGACCGTGCCACGCGAAAGCTAGTCCAGCGCTCTCCTATTGTTAATAAGAAAGCGATCTTTCAGAAAACGAGAGAAGAAAGGGTTTCACCTGGTCACTTCAGAAGTATATGTAAGCAATAAGATACGAGAGGCTGTGCTGTATCGTGAATAAGTGAGCGGCTCAAGGGCTGTTGTTAGGCACGGACGTAAGCGGAGTGCCTGCAATCCCTTGAGCCGTTACTTATTCACGATACAGCACTTGCTAGATATCTTATTGCTTTTATAAAACGGTTGCCACACAATATTTAAGTAAAAAACAATGTTAGTGCAACTTTCTTGAAGTAAAATCACTAAAACCTACCTTCCGCTGGAAAAAATAGTCCCCGAGTGTGAACAGCAACAACGTTCCAATGTGTAAAATGCATGAAAGCTCAAATAAAAACAACATAAAACCGCAGTGTTGCGCAGCGATCAATAGAACCGTTGGGCTGAAGCGGTCTGTAGCCGTGTTTTATCGTGAATAAAGCACAGCTCTTGACCAATCATAATCAAGGATTCGAACTAACTGTTTTATAAATATTTTTAAATATATATAAAAGCAATAGTCGAATAGTAACTTTGGCATTCAAATGGTATTGATTTTTTTAATATTAGAATTATATTTGAATTTCGGAATTCGTTCCAACAGCCCTACACTCCGGAGAGTGAGAGTGAGAGAAGACTTTTCACGAGCGAATGATATTACTGTGCCGAGTCCAAGTGCTCCCAAACACTTGCTGTGGTATTCCGCCATACACTATAGTTACTCGACTTTGCACGCTTAGAAAAAGCGCAACACTATTATTTTGTGGCACCGTTATAGGTTCGAGTTAGACTCGTGTAACTGTTTTTAAATAGGGGAAAATGTGGAGGTATTTTGGTTGCTTCTCTGCTTAGCCCATATTGAATGAACTGGGCTAGTTCAGTGCTATCAAAGTCACGCACCAGACCAATTGAGTGCACGCACTGAGACGACAAAGGTATGTATCAACTCGTCTTAGTTAAGGGAATAACATATATGTTTAATAAGAAAAAAAACGGTGGAGTATCCCTTTAAATACAACATGAAATCTAAATTAAGTCAATGTATTGGTCCTTTAGCACTTTGTAAATACACAATACATGAATGCCTGTAAATGGAAATATTTTGCTAACATAGGTGTGTGTTTGCGTGTGTGTAGTAACTACTTAACTATATTTTGGGGAGCAAATTTGTACCCAGAAGTGGCCAAAATTGGACTAAATCTCCAAAAACCTCTGTCCTCATTTGTAAATGTGGTATGAAAATAAAGTTACTAAAGGTTTTTTAAAAATGTAAAAATGCAGAAAGTTTTGTTTGATAGGTAGGGTTAGGGTTAGAGGAAGGGATAACATATACAATTTGTACAGCATAAAAAACATTACATCCATGGAATGTCTCCATTTAGAATAAACAAAATAAACAAGTGTGTGTGTGATGAATGATAAAATATAAGAAGCAACACATTTATAACAAATATATAAATAAATGTCACTATTATTGGTTCATATATTTAATCAATACAAATCCAACAGAATAAAATCAAGACCGACCCCAGATTATTTCCATTTGAAGCATCTACTCGCTCATACCTCTTTTCCCAGGTCTTCTCGTATGACCTGCCTGATCTCCTCCATACTGCTCTGAGGCGCTCTGCTGTGCAGGATCTTCAGTGTGCTGGTGTACTCCTCTGGCAGGAGGTAGTCCAGGGCTCCCAGGTGCTGCCCTACTTTAATGAAGGTGCCTCTGTTCATACAACACAGGTCCCGGAGCTTTCCGCGAACGCCTGTGAACCTGAAGAAAAAGACCCATTAAAACAAATGTTTCAATTCTTAGAGCAATTTCAAATTATTTATAACATCTCATAATTCTCATTTACTGTATACAACTGACTGTTCCAAAAGTTTTTTTTTTAAATGCATACTTTCAACAAGGATGATTAAAAGCAGTAAAGTAATTTATAATGTTACAAAATCAAAGAATCCTGAAAAAAGAATCACAGTTTATACAAAAGCAGCACAACTGATTTAACATAAGGTTTCTTGAGCATCATATTAGAATGATTTCTGAAGGATCATGCGACACTGAAGAGATAGTATGATGAAAATTTCAGCTTTACCATCACAGGAGCCATTTAAATTTTAGAATTTAAAAGCATAAAATATTACTTTTAAAATTATTGATCAAATAAATATACTGTAGCTGTGAGTTCACATTTTGTTTTTATCTTAATGATCCCAAACTTTTTAATGGGAGTCAATAAATATTATTAATATATTATAATTCTTACGTATTTACAGTCCACAATATGCTAATTCACAATACATAAAATCCTCAAGGTAAGTTATTCAGTGGTAAAATACCAGTATAATCGAGTAACGAATAAATGAGATAACATGATAGTACCATCGCACTTGGTTCTGTATGATTACCATATTAAAAAAAAACAAAACAACAACAAGGAATTCCAAAAAAATAATGGAACTTCCATAGTATTCCATAGGATTTTCTGCAAGTGAATAGATTAATATAAGTGTTAACCAAAAAGCAATTGTGAGAAAACCTAGAAGCAGCAAAAACACTATTATTAATTTGCTGTAAATTAGCAAGGACGAAATAAAGAATGGACAACATAACAGAAATTTATTTTGATTAGTTGCCTGCAACATTCAAACCAGCGAAAAAAAAAACAAAAAAACACACAATGTTCCCTCCCGGTCATCTCATTTGTCTTAAATGCTGTTTAAATGGGACGTCACTTTTATGGGGGTCTTTGTGCCGTCCCGGCCCAACACCAGCTGGTAGAGTTGATAGTACTCTTGGAGGGACGTCCCTTTGGGACCTGAGCAAATAAACTGCCGTGAAATGAGCTCTCTTAACCCTCTCACCCTGACAAAAGACAGTCTTTTATGCTCCAAATGGGGCCACATATGAGGCTGGTCGACCCGATTCGAATCATACCTCAAAAGACAAAAGTCCACATGCACCTAATTATACTGGGTGGGGAGTCTATATATACGTGTGTCAGCATGTGTGTGCAGGGATTAAACTGAGCCAAAATAAACCGGAACATTTGCCACCCTCAATTCAAAAAATGTATACAAATTATTGGCAGTTTTGTCATTGAATTCATTTTTAATATGATCCAGTCCAGTTTTTGTTTTATCCAGTACAGAGACTTGTCTCCATGAGCACATCCATTCAAAAAAAAAAAAAAAAACCTTTAAAGCTCATCATATTAGGCATTATATATATATATATATATATATATATATATATATATATATATACAGTATATATATATATATATATATGCACACACACGTCGTTACTGAAGAGAACTAAAAAAAAATAAACATTGTTTACAATAAATGAACAAAAAAATGACAGTTATATCAATCTCTGAGACTTGGCTAATTGATGATCAAGCTGTTCTGTATGTAATAAGGATATGTAATGTTCTTTATGAAAAAAGGGAGGGGGAGTTGCACATTGAGTAGAGTTGTGGAAAATATGTCACTTGGAGAGTATTACTGTAGAAAATGGAGATGTAAGAGAAACTAAAAAAATATGTACTTATAAGTTGTGTGTATAGAACTACGGGTACTTGCACTGAAACATTTACAGAAGCATTAGTGGGGTAAGAAATAAAACTAAGGGTGCAATTAACTATTGCAAAGAAGATCTTATAAAACAAGACTGGAAAGAAGTTTATGATAAAGATGTATATGAAGCCTATGATAAATGTATATCCATATTAATAACTTGACAAAAACTGTCCTTTAGTAAAGAAAAAGGGGAAACAGAAATTTGCTGAAAAAAACATGGTTAACAAAGGGAATCCAAAAATCGTGCAAATGGATAAATACATTAAGTTTTTTTTATTAAAAAAAATAACTAAAGAAGCAGAGCAAGCATTTACTTTAAGTTATATAAAACAAACTGATTAATATTATTAGAAAAATAAGAGAGAGTACTAGTTAATCATTGGATAATAATAGAAAAGAATAAATTATAATAGAATAAAACATAGAAAATATTAAATGAAATAGTAAGAAACAACGTTGGAAGGAAAGGATGCCCAACCTATTTTATGACAAAGAAGAATATAATTATAAGTGATAAAGAATAAATTGATATATACATAAGTGTGTGTGTTTTTTTGTCAAGGTTGGTCCCAGTTCTGGCTGGGGAGATTGTAGGAATTAATAAGAAAAAGAAAAAGAAATGGGTAGTGTAAATAAGCAATCAATGTTTAAGAGGAACAGATGGATATAGGCCTATGCAACTTGTCTCTTCAAAAATGCTTATTTCCTAAAAAAAAAAATAAAATAAAAAAATAAATAAAAAATTAAATCGCTAATGTTATACCCATATATAAAACTGGAAATAGACATACATATTCAAATTATAGGCCTGTTTCTTTGCTGTTTCTTGGAGTGATGTGATGACCATTTTTATCAAGCTTGTATATTTAAGTTCAGTAATTTCACTTAAATGGCAATGAAGATTACCTATTAATTGTCATTTAAGTGAAATTACTGAACTTAAATATACAAGCTTAATAAAAATGGTCATTTTAGAAGAAAATTTCAAATGGCATTTAGAGGCTTTTGCATCTGAACTCTTCAAATAATGTTTTTGTATTCTGTTTAGATTTGTTTTAATGAACAAATGATGTAAGACAGTAATTATTTTTATTTTATTAAAATATTAGCTGTTTTCAAAAAGGGGCATTAAGCAAGAGCTTCAGCCTACACCTGTTTGAGACTGCTGTAAATATGCAGTTGTTTGTCAGCTCAACTGTGTTGAAAGTTGTCTGTCTGAAATAAAATATATTGTTTTTAAAAACATTTTAAAAAGAGTTAAGAGACCCCTCAGAGTTATACGAGAGAAACATTTCAAAATGGTTTTATTGGTTACATTTTGCATTTTACGATAAATCAGAGAAATTTTACAGTTAACTTTGACAACTCTAAAAATACATTTAATCAAATAAAATGTAACCAAATGTCACATTTAATTTTGCTTGGTTTATTAATTTGCAAGACAGATCACATTAAAATCAAAAATCTTACCTCTAGATCAACAAATACCATATCATATTTAGTATATGGAGCATTTCATTTTTTTTTTGTAAAAAAACAACAACATGTTTTTATTACACTTTTTGTGGATGGAGGGGAGATGTGTCAAACTGTTTCTTGCCTTGGCACTACAATCACCACCAGATTTTAGGGTCCCCCCACCTCTAATATCTAAATTTAATATGTGTGTGTGTTTTTTTGTTTGTTTTTCTTGAGTGCTTTACTCCCTCAGGTCCAAAAAACTTTGGATCAAGTTGATATTCCTGACAGGATGTCGAGGGGAGAGTAAACACACTTCTGTCAGGCAGGATTTGCTGTTAATCCTCACATGCAGTGGATGGGAGATTTGAAGGTTGTCCTATGGACATTTTTTGCACTGTTCGAGCTCAGCGCCGCCACCACCACCACCACCACCACCGATGGCAGCCTAGGCCGTCTGGCTTTTGCTGCTTGCACAAAACCCCATTTTCCGTGCCCAGAGAAGCCAATAGGATGTGGCAGCTCGGAGATAATTACGAGGGTGATGAGAAAACACTTTATTTCGACGGATACTAAACATGTGGTTCTCGCCTTCTCAGCCCAGAGCCCAAACAGGCTTTTGATGGTGAGGATGTGTCGAGGAGAAAGGCAGGGCTAATAAGAGACGAAGGAGGCAGTAATAACAGTCATGATCTCTGCCTGCTCATCTTTAACACCTTCTATTCTGGATCTGTGGAACCAATAAAGTAAAGTGGAGGGAGGGCGGCTTGAGAAAAGGAAGAAGAAGAGCAGCTCTACCCATTTTTTATTCTTCTCTAATCCCCAGGGAGAGAAATCTGTGCCACCTGCCATCTTACAGTCCTGGCAATGGAAGACGCTACTGGCAGGCAGTCAGACATCCTACATTTCTTTCAATATTCCAACCCCACATTTCTCCCAGCCACCCGCGGCTACTGCATTACCATGGCCAGTCCATTAGGGGCAGCCTGGAGAAATGTGGCGGCTTTTTACGTGGTGTGAAGGGGAAGCCACTCTGGGATTGGCTGATTCGCAATGGCATTCATCCAACAACCTAGTCGGTGGCATACAGCTGGCCAATCTTACGCTTTAAGGAAGAAAAATCTTTTAAAATCTATCCACAAACACATGCTAACTTTCAAAGAAGCACGGAAAGGGAACTCCAGGCAGACCTAATTCTCCAGAAAATTATATTCATAAAAAGGGCAGCATTTACTGCAGCAATTTACCATGAGCCAGCGGAGAGTGAAATAACACAAGAGCGCTCCTCGTATCTGATGAGGCGTCAATCATGTCTTCCATCAAGGCAATGCTGAAGAGTCTTTTGTTACAGGAGTTGTTCAGCAAACACATGTGTGACAGCCAATCACTGTCGTCAGAGAAGCACGGGGAGGCACAGGAGCCTTCCACATGTTTCAGAGAGTATTAAGACAGACAAACTCAGCAGAAACCATTGACTTTATGTGGGCAAGTAGGAGGGAAAGAGAGAGAGAAAGAGCTGAAAAGATCCCGACCCACACACATGGAAGGATGGGCGAAACAAAGGTTTAGCTATGAGCTCTGCCCGACTTAAAACACCACACCAAGAAGACTATTGGAAGATTCAGGGTGTACAAAATGTTCCCTGTTGAGATTTGCTGGTTGTGTCATGCAATAGAAATGAGAAGAAAGTGTAGGCTATAAAAGCTACCGTTAACAGGAGTTACGCTCCAACAACTTCAATTGAACCTATTAAAACCACACACATTCATAATCATCTGGCTATTTTTAGATTTGGGCATTCTGAGATTTGCTTGAAATATGATTGTACAGTTATGTACAAAATATCGATTATAAGTCTGTCATATAGGCTTCATAATATCATAATGAAAACATTGTAATTGTGTGCTTGGGAAATGGCTTTTAAATGGTCAAACTTTTGTTTTTGTAATCAGGCTCTAAAAAATTAAATAAGGTTTATCGCCAGATATATTGGTTATCTGGCTTTCAAATATAAAGAATTATCGGTTATTGGAAAAAAAAGTTCATAACATCCCTACAAAAAAAAAGGCAAACATTAGGATTATTTGGTGGATTGGACTGATATTATAGCATTAAAATTGGCACCAAGAAATGCATCTGACCAAGACAAGCCAATTTATACAGGGATGCCACATTTTGAACGGTTGTTCTGAATATCCCGAAGTAAAACATCACAATTCCCTTTTGCAGTACTTTTGGCGTGTGCAGTCTGTCATCGCTGTTCTGTGGAGACAACAAGGCCCTGCGCAATTAATACCCAAATAGAGCAATTCCCTCTACCTCCCCATCACCTCCTCTACTGTTCTCTTCCTCCTCCCCAAAAGCTCTTCCCTTCCCTCCATACCCCTCTCTCTCTCTCTCTCTCTCTCCCCGCAACCCTTTCATCCGTGGACAGAGCGGCACAAAGCCGGAGCTCTGACAACTCTCGTAATTGCCACAGACATTAATGACATATTTCAGCAGCAGGCAGAAGCCATTAGATGGCCTTTGAAAAATGCTTTGTAGGACCATCATCAGAGCATGTTATTGCCAGGGGACTAATGGGGAGACAGCAGAGGTTCCTCTTATGCTGTTCCTGCTCTCACTGTGCACAAAACACCAAAGAATAATGATCAGTCTTACATCAAAGAAAACATGAATTAGCAATACTGTCAAAAACTTGACATGCTAAGACAAACTGTTAACCTCAGCGCATCAATACAGCAAAAGTGCCAGGTCACTTTTTTCATATAGAGAATAAGTATACATTTATAAAAACAAGATTACGATGCAATACTGAAAATATAATAAAATGGTATGGTACAAAGATGATTGCCCAGCATAAATAAATGAATATACAAAGAAATAAAAAAATAAAAAAATATGTACAATTGAATAAATTAATACATAAAATAAATAAATAACCCCATGCATGGTATGTACATAAGACACCATCCACTACAAATAATCTAAAGGCTAATAGTGTAAAAAAAAAGAAAAAACTCCACAGGCATAAATATTCTAGACACTCTAATTAAACAGAACGATGTTTCTGGGTCATAGGGTTAATAAAAGTCTCTTTATGGACACTGTCACTGAACTGAAATTATAAGACAATTCCTTTATTACTGAAAATATATATGTATGGTTTTTTCTCTCAATTCAAAAGCACTAACTCCGTTAAAATAGAAGCAATAACTCTGAAACTGTAGTTTGACAAGCTACAAGCTACTCGTAAGTTAAAGTAGTTTAACTACAGTCAAGCTACCTGTTTAGAAAAGTAGTTAGCTACACTACAAGTTACAATCAAAAAGTAGCTAGCTACATTGAAACTACTTTTGCTTTTTGAACAACGTATATTATAAATAACTGAATAAGTGTCTGAGGAACGTTTTAATTAAAATATTTATTGTTTAAAACAAGGCAATGCAATTACGATTTCAAAGAGTATTGTTTTATTACACACAACACTAAAATATCTCTGACTGTCTGTCAAAAGTGCAACAAATAGCCTACAACATTGCAAGAACGAAATATACATCCAAAAAAATTGCACGTAGAACATTTTCTCAAAAATACTGATTGAACTTGGACAAATAAGGCCATGGGTAATTAACGTTAGTTGTTTCTCAATCCTCCAAATATGCCGTCACGTCTTGCTATATAATCATAGAATGGGTGCATCAACCCACTTCTGTACATCAGTGAACCGTTAGCCGCAAGATGCGTGATTAAACAACAGGTGGTGGTAATGGCAAAAATTTAGTTTGTAATCTAACAAGAAGAAGAATATCCTTGCATCACGCTGTTTCGCGCAGGCTCGACATTGTAGCTACTGGAAAGGCTATACTGTTTAAAAAGCAACTGAGCTACTGCCACGCTACTGAGAAATGTAGTTAAGTTAGTAGCTACGCTGCTTATAGTTAACTACACCCCAACACTGCACATACATAACTCCAGTGTCAGAGAGACTGAGAAGACAAATTGGTGAACACATCATTGACTCAAAGCCTGTTTGGCACAGAGAAAGTATTTTCTAAAATGAACCAGCTTAGTGTAAAACATTCACCCTTGTAATCAATATTTACACTTCAATATCAATATCTTATGACAATATCTTCTCCTAGACCTTTTCTTAAAAAGGTAGCACTATGCTAAGCTAGTATTCTAAGTTGACAGCTTGCTAACTGAAAGAAAGGGTTTAGGTTTAAAACATCCATCCGTTTTGTCCATTCAGAGATGCTAGTGTCACCTAAAAAATGCTCCATCAATAAAATGTTACACATAAGATTCGATGTAAATCGATAAGTGAGAAGAATTAAGATAACTTTACTGCTGCAACCTTTGATTCTTGAGTGCTAGCAAATAGCTTCTTTAGATAACGACTTGAAAGTGAATTGCCACCTTAGATGGGGTTACAGCTTTTAAGTGAGTCTCATTGACTTTTTTCTCATATGGCAAACATGTTTTGGGGGTAAAAGCACAAATCAATGACCTCTAAAATGCTAGAGTCATGTACAGTATTACAGCCCTATTGATCAAGTAACCAAACAATCACACTTCCAGACAGAAAAGGTTAAAAAAAGTGATAATAAAGGTCTAACCATTTATCTCTACCTTAGCTGTTTAATAAAGTGATTTTATGTTCATGAAAGATCTATACACCTTTCTGTGAAGGAAGGACGCAAAATGGCGGCTCGTTCTTCTGTGATCTCTTTCGTTTGAGGTGAAAATATGCTCTGTGCACTTCCATCATTACACGGCGGCTTAGACAGTCACTCCTTTTGTAAGCAAAGTGGAGCAACATGCGTTCATAGAAATTGCATCTATTATTGCCAGGCAATTATTGCTTTACATTGTGACTTCATGAATAACTCTGAGGGAGCGGGCAATTTAGCGGCTGCCCAATCTCAGAAAATTCCCAGCAGTCAATAAATGCACACTAGACCATTAAAAAGCCCCTCTTATTCATCTCTCCCCCCACCTCTGCGAGCAATACCTACTACCACCCATCTCAGTTTGAAATTGCTTGGCCAGATGGAAGGCTGAGGGGTCTGTTTGGCTAGCTCCTGGCGCTAGCAACAAATTAACATACAGTAATGAATTGCCCGAGTAGATCAGAGATGTACTTAGCCCTTTAGAGGTGATGCCATCGAACAAATGGAAAACATATCTCATTCGTGACAGACCTAAAACAAACAAAACCTTCATGGATAACTTTTCCCTTATGATTTACACTTCTGCTTCATACGGCGCCTCTGTCCAGTCTCTGTGCAAGTGCTATACATATTGATCATAGTGCTGATCATATGTCAGCGTATGTCAAATAACGTGTTCATCAACATTAAGCAGCATATAAATCAAAACTCCCTAATGTCCCTGATATTGACCCAGGATGAGCCAACCTGATCTCACGGCAATTCTCACAAATTTTACGAACAATGATCAAATCGTAGATCGAGTCCATTAAGAGTCCAAACTGCTTTTTTTCTTTGCATGATTGTGTTTATGGGGTGCAATATAACATGTATTCGTAGTTTTTCTTTTTTAAAAAGTCTTATTTTTCATAAACTTCAACTTTATTGTCAGCCGCGCTCTCCTCTGTCCCCTGAACGAGCAGTTGACTTCCTGATTCTATGAAACCACCTCAGAAATACGTAGTGGGCTCAGATTGGTTAGTTTGTGATTAGATTGTGTTGTGATTGGCTAAACTGTCGCTCACGTTGTCCGGAAGGTTAATGCCCATTACCTTTACGGGCGAAACGGGCATGCCAAAGTTGGATACCATAGGCGGTGGATACACGTAAATAATGATGTCGAGACTGCAGCATCAGTGAGGCAGAATCAGACCGAGAAAGCCGCGAATGAATCGAGTCCTCACCACACACTCTTACTAAACGTTTCTGAATGATAATTTGCTACATTTTTTAACCATATACACGTTTGTTTTACACAATAGCATCTGACTGGCAACGATAGCAACTGACTGGCTACTAATGTTAAACACAAACAGCGTTGGCATTGGCAAGTTTACGTTCTTGATCATATCGAGAATAACGTCATAAAGCATATATACATGAAAAATACCTCTGGTTTTAAAGTTGGATCTGCTTCATGTTTTAGTAACAGTTTCTTGTTGAATCCGGTGTTGAACTCGTGGAGATTCTGGAAGCTGTCTTCCGTAAAATGTGCAGCACAGAGAGCTAAATTACGATTACGATTACTATTCAAAACCTGGTGTTGGATCTGTTAATATTATCTTAATTGACCTGAGCCAACATGAGCAGTGTAAACAGTAGTACAAGGATCAATAAATACTGTAACACATCTATTACTCATTGTTAAAGTCAATGCGATTAACTAACGTTAACTCAGGACTTTATTGTAAATAGTTACCATTTATCTTGGAAACCAATATCCCATTAGAAAGTGAATCCCAAGATTTAGTGTCTGAAATCCGTTTTGGTTACACTTAATTTTAAGGTGTCCTTGTTACAGTGCAATTACACATTAACTTAATGTAGTTTAACAGCAACCTTTTTATATAGTGTTACAGGATAAATTAATAATTTGACAGGAAAGAAAATTTAAAGTCTATTTTAGATCCACTAATACAGCTTGCATTATACATTTTTATGAAATTTCCCCTTCCTATAATCTTAATAATAATT
This sequence comes from Hybognathus amarus, assembly GCA_030378365.1. Taxonomy (NCBI): domain Eukaryota; kingdom Metazoa; phylum Chordata; class Actinopteri; order Cypriniformes; family Leuciscidae; genus Hybognathus; species Hybognathus amarus. The sequence continues at coordinate 68,979 of JAQIUQ010006119.1, forward strand.
AATTATATTTATAAATTATTATTTATTCAAATTAGTATATTATATTTATTACATTTTATTGCATTTCCATCAAAAAAAAAATCACAATGCACATGATCCTTTAAATCAAATTAATGTTAGGCTGCTACTTATATTTTGGATGTAAAATGTGACCGGGACACCCTTGAACAATCCCTTTTTCTGAAGGTTCACATTCCTTAGGGTAAAGCATTTATAATCAAAACCATGCAGAAAACAATAAAAAAGGATGTCTTAAAAGAGACATCAGAATCTGATAGCGGCTGAGAAATGTTCATAGCCTACAGCTCCCACAGCCCTCAAGAATAATGTATGTGCCATTAGCAGCAGCTGCATTACGTTCAATTAATAAAAGCAGACATCCTAGATTACATCTGCAGCATAGGGGTTGAGTTATGCAATCCCACACTTCATTACTGAAAGCTCTGTGAGCCAAATCAATACACTTTCTGTCATATGAGCTTCCCTTACCTTTCCTACAGAGGCTGTGGAACTTAATGCTGAAGTGTCTGTTTGTTCATTCATTTATTTAAAATGTGTGATCTGGCAAATTTAATGTTTAACATTGTTACTCCTCCTGTCACCCTACTACCCCACCATCCACATTATGAAGGCAAGCATGTAAGGTCAGCAAAGTGCACATTAAATACTTTGATGCAATAAGTCATCAATCAGCCACAATCAGTGTGAAATACTGATCATTTTTGCCCATGTTCAACTTGTCAGGGGCCCTTGATGCTCACTGAAATTTTGATTGCATTAGTTTGACACAACAGATGAGGCCCTATAGCTGACTATTGCTTTAAAAAAGAGTGAGAGATAAGGTAAAGTTAATTTACTAATAAGTACCAATGCACAAGTTTTAAATCTTTTTTTTAAAACCTGAACCAATTTGCCGCATCAGTACATTGACCAACAGCACTCACTTTTTATGATGGTGAAAAAATATATATTCTTCACAGAATTTTACAGAATTTATTACTTGGATTCTTTAAAGATGAAGCATGTAATTTCTGTGCCACGTGCATAGCAGCTTAAACTGCAAAAATAATTAATTCATAAGTAATGACAAGTTTACAGAGAAAACTTCCCAGTCTTACCATTGGTCAAACAAACAGGTTGAGTCAAAAATGCACATACAAATACTACTTATTAATAATCTCTTTAAAAGAGCAAAAAGCTACAATTATGATAAAAAAAAACAATAAAAAAAAACAATATCAAGGCACAAATATACCAGGCAATCATTTTAAGTTTTTAGTACAGGATCTGGAAAACTCCTCTGAAAACTTCATTTGGAGTCGTCTATTTCTTACTAGCTTAGCTGTGATAAGAATGCAATTTGCATTTGAGAATATGAGAGAGACGATTATCAGAAGTGAGAACTCAATAGAAGAATCAAGACAGAGGCTAAAGCATGCTAATGTTCTGGCCGCAAATTCATTACTGCAGCCATTTCATGCACTGGTGGAGGCCAAGCAGCGTCTGATTTACTGTTCTCCTCTCTCAGACGGCACACCATTTCGTATCTCTTTGAAATCCAGTCCACTGCTCGAAAAGAGCTGAGACGCCATCTTTTTTTTCCGTTCAATCCCAGAACTGCAAGTAATCCCATCTTTAAGTGAGATGATGTTCATGTGATTATAGAAACAACTCACAATTACATGTGTTAATGGATATTTCATTTGTAATATGAAGTTTAAACAGTCCCAATAATTCACAGCATATAAAAGTCAATGAACAAACAGGAATAAAGAGTTCACCATTCGTGGAAGGAGACATTGATTGCATTTCATTCCATTTTTAAAAATAAAATACAATAATAATATAAAATATGTTTATAAATAAATAATAATAATTGAAGAAAAAAACTTAACTTAAAGTTAGTTTGGAGACAAATAAACCATCTAAAAAAGAAACAAATTAACAATAATAACGATTAAAAATTAGCTACAATATGGCCTGTATCTAATTCTAATAAATGTTTTTTTAATACATCGACGTAAACACTGGTCTATTTTTGCTGTCAGCCTTAGGGTGTAATCATCCATACATTCGCCAGAGGCACTTAGGTTGCTAAATATGACATCCAAGCTGGAATACAATTTATTTTTTCCTGATAATAGTCAGTCTGTGTTAATCAGCATGTCCTTCCCATTTAAAACACAAAGCACTCCAGAGACAGTAATCACAAACTTACACAAGCACTGAAACACAGAAAATTAGTCTTAGACAAATCAGTCTTGTCTAAGTATATCTGAACGCAGAAATGACTGGAAATATGTTTGAATATCCCACAAGAGGTGATTCATGAACTACCACCATTGGGCTCTTGAGCAATCCACTTAACCCAAGGCTACTCCGGGTGGACCCTATAATAAACAGTACTAGACCAAAGCATCTGCTTAACAACTAAATAGCAATGCTGACAAAACATTTACACACCATGGAACTTGGTAATTTTGTAGGTGATTATTACACTTTACAAAATAAAAACAGACTTGGAGTTTTTACATTTCAATAATGATGAACATTTCCATGCACATTTTCAACTGTCACAGCAACATCTCGCAAAATTTTGCCATAGTGCCCAAAAGCTACAAACTGAAGCTCAACCTAAAAATGCAGACAGTCCCAATAAACATTTGGCCATCCATGCTGCTTCTGCTGGTCAGCGCAGATTGCCTGCCGCCAAGAAACAGTAATGGACCTTTACAGGACTTTTTCCCATCACAAGAGACCAGCCATTAATTAATGTAGAGTGAAGCTAAAAGCCAGTAACTACAATGAGTGCTTTCTCCCTTCATTGCAGCTAATTATCTGCCTTTTTTCTAAAAGCTTTGAGATAATAAATTCCAAGAGTGTAGATGTGCAGACCAGACCTGTCTCGCTCACAGTGAATGTCAGTTTACAGATATGCCACCACCATAAACCATAGAGCTTAAATTACATGCGGTGGACCACATATAGCAACCGATTGTCTAATGTAAGGAGTAGATAAGGAACAGAGAGAGAGAGAGCTGGAACATAAGGCAATTTAGCTTTCAGCCATGTATAATTTTCATGTACGGCCCCACCATGCTTCAGTAGTCTACAGCAGATTTGTGCAGTGAAACATACTCTGCCACTATTTTGGGGTTTCAGTGACTTCCAAACCAGTCCAGGGGGGCAGATCACATGACAAAGCATCTAAACATCCATTAGGGCTGCAATAAAATTGTCAGGCAGGACTATTGCATGGTACGACATCCAAATTGTGATACAGATCTAAATGACCACGATATCATTATCCACCTAGAAAACTAAATTGCTATGCAGGATTAGCGTTACCTCTCACGTTTCAAGTTAATTTGTCACTCCAGACAGATACATCGAATACCATGGAACAACATTCATTCAGGTTCATGACGCAGTAACAGATAGGACATTTTATACAACAAAAACAACAACAACAAAAGGTTACATGTGACTTCTTGTCCAGGTTGTGAGAGTATGCAATGCTTCAAAACACTTCCTTTCACAGAAGTAATTCATGACAAAATGGCTGTTATGTTGTGTTTTGGGGGTTCTTTGCCATTATTTAATACTGTCAAAGGTGGACGGGGAGGACCAGCCCGACGTCAAACATATGTCAGTGAATAGAAATTCTGCTGGACCATGCCCACGATGAGGCCATGCCTCTAGTGGAATGAGCCCTGATGCCCAAGGGGCATTGCAGACTTTTTGACACGTAAGCAGCTGCTATAGCATCCACAATCCATCTGGACAGGCTTTGTTTCGAGGCGGTGAGATCCTTGGTGCTGCCCACCGATCAAAACGAAAAGCTCCAAGCACCTGAAAGGACGGCGCGTGTAGTGTAAACCCCCAGCGCCCTGACTGGGCAGAGGAGATTAACATTGCTATCGCTCATCGGATGATGGCAGAGCCGATAGAGACATGACCTGCACTCAGAAAGGAGTGCCAATCACTTAGGAACATCAGCCAAGGTCTAGATTTGAGGATGACTATCGAGAGTCATTTTGCCCGAACTCAAGACACACATTTTGCCTGAACTCAAGACACGACCTCCCCTTATCCAACAGCTCTTGTAGGAAACTGAGCAGCCGCAAGACCCCATATGTCCAAGGGTCCAGATTTTTGTCGTGCACCATTTGGAGAAAACAGACCATTTAGACGCATTAAGCTTTCTGATAGAGGGAGCTCTAGACTGCGTAATCGTGTTCATCACTGCTTCTAGCAGGGCAACGGGTACCCATTGATCAACCATGAGTGCAGAGAGCAGCGCTCTGGATGGGGATGCCAGATCAAGCCACGAGCTTGAGAGAGGAGATCTGTTTCTCACCGGAATTGGCCACAGGGCTGTTTGTGACAGCAGCGTCAGCTCCGGGAAACAAGTCTGATTCTCCCAACGTGGGGCTATGAGCAGCACAGAGTGGCGCGTTCTCAGACCCTCTTGATTACCTGTGGCAATAGAGAGATCAGAAGGAAGGCATACACCAGGCGGGCTGGGCCAGATTTGGCCCAGCGCATCCTCGTTCTTTGAAAAGAACATTGGGCAGTGAGCGGTTGTGTTTTGATGCAATTAGGTGGACTTCCGCTTTGGCGCCATAATACTGTACCTGGACTGTTTGGGGATGCAGGGACCATTCCCCTGGGGATCGTCCCTAAATAATTTGTCTGAGCCGTCGTTCAGGTGGCCTGGCACGTGTGCAGCTCCCAGCGAGCGCAGGTGATGGTTTCAGAGGTTTCGAGCGCAGAGGTTTCTTCATCTGACACCGCGCTGACGGCTCTCGTGTTCGACCACCATCATTTCCAGACAGTTTATGTGAAAGAGCTTCTCCTGGTCTGACCACAGGCCAAAGGCCGGTCTGCCCTCAAAGAGAGTGCCCCAACCTGAGTTGGACGCATCTGTCAAGATGACCTCCCGATATGAGACAGTTCCAATCATCACACCCTGCTGATACCAGTCGGCCGCTCACCAGGGCTGCAGAAGCGTAATGCAGACCTGAATCACTTTCAGGTCTTTCGCAGCCAGAGGCACAAGCTCGGCCAGAAGCTTGTTCAGCCAGAGGTGAAGTGGGCGCATGCGCAGTAATGAGCTCTTGGTCCAGTTGACCGCTAGACCCAAGCTTTCCAGGTGACTGAGGAGCAGTTCTGTGAGATAGCAGTTCTATATTTGACTGTGGCAAAATCAGCCGGTCGTCCAGATAGTTCATGATTCGCAAACCCTGATTTCTGGAGAAAGCCGCATCCATACACTTCATAAATGCCCTCAGTGCTTGAAGGCGGCCTGAGCGGATGCTGAGTGGTGTCTCGTGCAGGCAGCTGGTCACGTGAGCGGCCTATAGAGGAACTCGAGCGTCGAGGCAGGAAAAGATTCATGGCCTGGGTGGTCTTTTGTACCTCGGAGAAACGGTTGAAGATCTCGTTCACTGCTGGGCCAAAGAGACCAGTAGGGGAAAGTGGCGCGTTGTGGATGGTGGCGCACTCAGATTCACTCATGTCGGTAACCATCAACCAGAGGTGCCTCTCTGTGGCGGTTAACGCGGCCATAGACCTTCCGATGGCTTGAGCTGCTGTCTTAGTAGCGCAGAGTGAGATATCCGTTGCACTTCTCAAGTCTGTGATGGCAGCTGGATCCCGGCCCCAGGGTGCATTCCACGTCTTAGCCAGTTCCGTGTGGAGTTCAGGCAGAAACAGGACGGCCCTGGATGCGGGCACTTGGCAACTCTGAAAAAAAGCAGCCGTCGAGTCTGTTCGATACGGGCTCCTTCGGTGGCGAACACTCAAGCTCCGAGTCAGTCAATGGCCTGAGACAGGACGCTCATCATTTCAGTGTCCACACCAGCATGGGTCTGGCCAGATTCCTGGATCGAGGAGGAGGAGTGGTGAGAACCCGAACACTCCTCATTGTCCGATGCCAGGATGGAACAGCAGTCCTTTGTGGCGTCATCAGAAACGACAGCATTGCGGCTCATGAGCCGGCAGCTGTGCGTCTGTGAGGGGAGGCAGAGAAGGTGAGAGGGAGGTTCGTGGGGGGAGTTCGGTGAGTCCTACAAAGGTGAGTCCTTTTTGCGCAATCCTACAAAGTGCTGAGTGACAGCTTGAGGGTTGAACACTTCAAGCCGAGCCTGCAGGGTCGACATCGGAAGTGCATCACAAAGCTCACAACCCCCGGACGAGAGGGAGAAAGCTGCGTGTTCCTGGCCCAAGCACAAAGCGCTGATCACATGGCAGTCTCCGTCGATCAATATGGGATCAATTACAAATGTATATAATATATTAAAAATACTTGCTGGTTTTGTAAAAAAAAAAAAAAAAAGAAATGCACGTCACCTACAATCTGAGTGCAGTTTGTTGCTAAACAAGCTCACAATGCGTTTACCAACTGCATTTTTTAAATACATCTGCATTTAAATACAACTACGAAGCGATTTATACAGATTGTCCACTTAGTTGTAATCAAAACAAAGTTATAATGGGTGTCAAATGTAAAGCAGGACTGCCTGGTATGTGTGTGACTGGATGCTTCTCCAAGACCCCCTGAGAGCAGCGCCAATGTTAATAACGACAAACAGCAACAAAGCCCATTATGAAAATGAGATCACCCTCTGTGTGGTGAGGACTCCCTGCCAAGAGCCCATACAACAGGCCCCAGGCAGAGTCACACATAGACCCCATCACCTCTTCCTTCTCACTGACATGCTTCCACAGATCAAAGCCAGGGTTAATGGCCTACATACTTACTCAGTACTAAAGCAATTAAAAGAAAAAATAAGAGCAGTTGTCACATTTAATTTGACAAGACTGTATGGTATTGTTAAAAAAAAAGAAAGTTTACCAAATGATCAACTTCTGTCAACATCAGACTGGGTCATAATTTGCAAGTATCATCAAAAAGAAATTAGCTCTATTTTACGACTACGACTTTAATCAGCATTGTATTCTCTTCTGGTTCTGTCGTCAAGCCGTGTTCACGAGTCGCAGTAACGCTGATGATGTAAGACACTGCTGACATGTTATCTGGTGTGTCTGTGTTGTATTCGGGTTCAAATATGGCAAAAAAAAATGCAAGTCTTCCTATGTGTCGAAATCCTTAGGCATGTTTGCGAAGATAGTTTAGTTTACAGCGTGCGTCTCCCTCACACTGTAAACGAAAGCTCGGGCGCACTGAATTACATGTCAACGGCGTCTTACATCATCAGTGTCACTGCTGATGTCACTCGTGAACGCGGCTTGAAAACAGAACCAGAAGAGAATACAATGCTGAATAAAGTCGGAGTTTTTGTTATTTTTGGACCAAAATGTATTTTCGATGCTTCAAAACATTCTAACTAACCTACTGGTGTCACATGGACTACTTTGATGATGTCTTAATTTCCTTTCCGGAAAAGGACAGTATACTGTGTTTACGTCATCAGCGCCACTGAATGCGGCTCGACAACAGAACCGGAAGACAATACAACGCTGAATAAAGTTGTAGTTTTTGTTATTTGTGGACCAAAATGTATTTTCGATGCTTAAAAATTCTGACTAACCCACTGTACCACATGGACTACTTTGATGATCTCGTTATTTCCTTTCTGGACAAGGACGATGACAATGTACTTGTCACTGAATCAATAACTAATTCAAAAGATTTGTTCTAAAACATTGATTCAACAATTAAATTAAGTCTTAAGCGAGTCATTGAATCATTATTAAAACTGTTTCTATATACAGTATATATATATATATATATATATATATATATATATATATATATACACACACACATGTATATATATATATATACATATATATTAATGTATTTTGTTTATTTGTGTGTTCAGAATCGAGTTGTGATCTTGATTTCCAACAAAAAAAAATTGATTCTCAATTTATCCAGGATTGTACAGCTCTACAGTAAGGTCATTTTTTACAATAAAATTATATTAAAATCTATTCCAAATAAATGCTTTTCAACTTTAGTATGATTTCTGAAGGATCATGTGACTCTAAAGACTGAAGTAATGATGCTGAAAATTCAGCTTTGCATCAAATGACACATGAAATGACTGAAAATGCATTAAAATAGAAAACAATTATTATAAATTGTAATATTTCACAATATTAATGTTTTTACTGATAAATGCAGCCTTGGTAAACAAAATAATCAAACAGACCCCAAGCTTTTGAAAGGTAGTGTAGATTTTATTAAATTTTTTTCACTATTGATTTTGAGGTTAAATCTGACGTGGACATGCTTTTGTGAGATTCACCCATATGTTCAATGCTTCTGCTGACACTTCACAGCCCTACAGGACACGATCTTGAAATGGCTTGAGGATCTCCAAAATCCAGGGCAGTAGCAGGTGATAAGAGTGAGAGAGTTTGAGCTGCTGAAGCAAGAAGCAGCAGATATCAGGGCATTGAGCATCTGTGGGGTTCTCCAGGAGTCTGTCATCTCCATGAATACCCACCAGACCTTGAAATTTAACACCACACTTCTGCGCACAAACACGCATACACACCAACCATCAATCTTCTGTGTTTGTCACACACCATGCTAATGGTTCACACAGTTAACGATGATATTAGAGAAACACCACTGAATCATTTATAAGAATCTGAATGAAAGCAGTATGAGGTATAAAAGTGTTGATCACATTTCTGGACATTTTTCACTGACATGAAAAGATGGTCGAAATGGATATCAGGGTGTTCAGAGGAACAACAACAAAACTTTTACGCAGCAAACAACAAAAACAAAAACTAGACATCAGAGTAGATGCCATTTTTACACAATGGAAAATAAGGCTTTAAGGGATGATTGAATGTTGCAGAATTTCATCTAATAATCACAAAATATTTTCAATTATAGTTGATCAAAAATAATGTATGTAAAATATGAATACTATACACTCACCGGCCACTTTATTAGGTACCCCATGCTAGTAACAGGTTGGACCCCCTTTTACCTTCAGAACTGCCTCAATTCTTCGTGGCATAGATTCAACAAGGTGCTGGAAGCATTCCTCAGGGAGTTTGGTCCATATTGACATGATGGCATCACACAGTTGCCGCAGATTTGTCGGCTGCACATCCATGATGCGAATCTCCCGTTCCACCACATCCCAAAGATGCTCTATTGGATTGAGATCTGGTGACTGTGGAGGCCATTTGAGTACAGCGAACTCATTGTCATGTTCAAGAAACCAGTCTGAGTTGATTCCAGCTTTATGACATGGCGCATTATCCTGCTGAAAGTAGCCATCAGAAGTTGGGTACATTGTGGTCATAAAGGAATGGACATGGTCAGCAACAATACTCAGGTAGGCTGTGGCGTTGGAACGATGCTCAATTGGTACCAAGGGGCCCAAAGAGTGCCAAGAAATATTCCCCACACCATGACACCACCACCACCAGCCTGAACCGTTGATACAAGGCAGGATGGATCCATGCTTTCATGTTGTAGACGCCAAATTCTGACCCTACCATCCGAATGTCGCAGCAGAAATCGAGACTCATCAGACCAGGCAACGTTTTTCCAATCTTCTATTGTCCAATTTCGATGAGCTTGTGCAAATTGTAGCCCCAGTTTCCTGTTCTTAGCTGAAAGGAGTGGCACCCGGTGTGGTCTTCTGCTGCTGTAGCCCATCTGCCTCAAAGTTTGACGTACTGTGCGTTCAGAGATGCTCTTCTGCCCACCTTGGTTGTAACGGGTGGTTATTTGAGTCACTGTTGCCCTTCTATCAGCTCGAACCAGTCTGGCCATTCTCCTCTGACCTCTGGCATCAACAAGGCATTTCCGCCCACAGAACTGCCGCTCACTGGATGTTTTTTCTTTTTCGGACCATTCTCTGTAAACCCTAGAGATGGTTGTGCGTGAAAATCCCAGTAGATTAGCAGTTTCTGAAATACTCAGACCAGCCCTTCTGGCACCAACAATCATGCCACGTTCAAAGTCACTCAAATCACCTTTCTTCCCCATACTGATGCTCGGTTTGAACTGCAGGAGATTGTCTTGACCATGTCTACATGCCTAAATGCACTGAGTTGCCGCCATGTGATTGGCTGCTTAGAAATTAAGTGTTAACGAGCAGTTGGACAGGTGTACCTAATAAAGTGGCCGGTGAGTGTATATTCGCATATGTGTTTGTGTGTGTGTGTGTTACATTAAACAGAAGTATTTTGGGAAAAAAATATTAAACATTACTCTGTTAGAAATCCAAGGGCGGAACTATTAAAGACATGTTTGTTAATTGAAATAATGCTGAAATAATAAAAAAAATATTTATATTAGATAAAAAAAAATTATATAAAAAAGAGAAAAGTTGCTTTGGCAACTTTTGGTTGTTTAAGTGCAGATGTGCTAAAACTACCAACTGGAAATATATAAATTAAATTGAACTAAAACTAAAAATGCAACTAAAATAAATTAAACAAAAAGGAATATTTAAAAAGAAGAAAAACTCATCAAAATGACAAAAATCAAAATGTAAACTAAAAATATAAAAGCAAGTTCATAATATTAATAAAACCATATTAGTTTACAAATAATACTAAAATAACACTTCTCAGAATGAGATACAATTATATTTTCATTTTCACATGTACAGCGTGGTAAAGCAATTTAAAGGGTTATTGTACTACAATAATAAACAACAAATTAGGAATATACCTGTATGGTTATCCAGATATTGTTTAAACATCATAATTCCACTCATAAATGAAATAATTTATTTGTATGCTAAAAATGACCAAAAAAAAAAAAAGAGGTTGGACCAAAATACAATCAGTTTTAGGGGTCCAATTATTAAAAATGAACAGAATGTGTGTAAATCATTTGTAAAAATGTTTGTATGCAAACAGTGTAGAACGTTTTCACGTTTGATCCACAAAACTGATATGTGAACTAATCGTCACAACAATTTGACATCGAACAGACTGTATTTCGATCCCTCACAGCCTCATTTTCATTCACACTAAAACACTTAATTTTACAGTGTGCTTGTTACATGTTATGCATGTGCTTACCATACTAATATCCTAATCCCACCCTTACCCTATAGTAAGTACATGTAGTCGCTTAATATTACTTAATACTTAAATAATTACACTGTAACAATAACACCTTAAAATAAAGAGTAACCACGGTGCCTACTCTGCCTAACAGATGTATGGTCAATATCCCTTATATACTGTCCTGAGACACACTCAACATCGTCCAGATAATATCCGTGCTTAAAATGGATGAATGGAATTAGGGGAAATTAACAGAGTAAATATTAATTAACGCCTTTTTTTGCTAATTATTGAGTGTATGGAGGGTAATAAAAACAATTAGAAATTTAATTATGAGGTCCATTTTTCATCTTTATTACGGGAGTGCTTCAGCTCATCTGCAGCAGTTGTGTTTCCACAGCATGCTGCCAAACCTCAAGCTATAAGACTGACAGCATAGTGAACATGACAGAAAAATTAAGTATTTATGTGGGTTGCTTGAATTGGGGCTGTCAGCATTCCTACAGACTCTAGCCGTGATTTAATGAAAATGTTAAACGCCTCAATTTCTCCTATCATATACCCAGAGGGATTCCAACTATTTTTTTTCTTTCTTTTTACCCAGAATGCCACTGTAAGAAAGCCTTGAAGGACTTAAGTTATGTATACCCATATTTACATATGCCCCTCAGAAGTGTTTGTTCTTTTCTTACTTTCAACATACTTGCATAGCAAAGACAATCTTCACTCACCAATGAGAGGGCCTTTAGCCAGTGCTGCCATCTAGTGCATGCAATGTTAATTACAACCCAAATTATACAACAACAAATATATTTTAAGTGCCCCCCTTACTCATTCCAAAAAAGGCTTAAGACAAATCAGTCTGCATAGATAAGCAATTTATAACCCACAATTAGCACATCAAATATACAGATGAAATAACAAGGTAGCCTCGCTAATAGCTTCAGGAATCATCTCAGTCTTACAACATCTACGCCTCCATGGGGAAATTTAACTATCTATCTATTTAGAACATTATAAGCTAAAAAACCTTTTTATGGTAAATCCATAATGTGCTGTTATGTAATACAGGATAATACAACAAGTCTTGCACACTCTTCATCTGCAGGTAAGAACTGGTTAGTTTCTCAACAAATTGCTCAAAATCATAACAAAACCCCAAAACTGATAAATGTCAAAAAAAGCATTCACACACATACAGTATACACACACACACACATACATATATATATACATATATATATATATATATATATATATATATATATATATGCACACACACTCACTCACCTAAAGGATTATTAGGAACACCATTCTAATACTGTGTTTGACCCCCTTTCACCTTCAGAACTGCCTACGTGGCATTGATTCAACAAGGTGCTGAAAGCATTCTTTAGAAATGTTGGCCCTATATTAATAGGATAGCATCTTGCAGTTGATGGAGATTTGTGGGATGCACATCCAGAGCAGGAACCTCCAGTTCCACCACATCCCAAAGATGCTCTATTGGGTTGAGATCTGGTGACTGTAGGGATCATTTTAGAAGAAACCAATTTGAAATGATTCGAGCTTTGTGACATGGTGCATTATCCTGCTGGAAGTAGCCATCAGAGGATGGGTATATGGTGGCCATAAAGGGATGGACATGGTCAGAAACAATGCTCATGTAGGACATGGAATTTAAACGATGCCCAATTGGCACTAAGGGGCCTGAATTGTGCCAAGAAAACATCCCCCACACCATTACACCACCACCACCAGCCTGCACAGTGGTAACGAGGCATGATGGATCCATATTTTCATTCTGTTTACAACAAATTATGACTCTACCATCTGAATGTCTCAAAAGAAATCGAGACTCATCAGACCAGGCAACATTTGTCCAGTCTTTAACTGTCCAATTTTGGTGAGCTCCTGCAAATTGTAGCATCTTTTTCCTATTTGTAGTGAAGATGAGTGAAACCCGGTGGGGTCTTCTGCTGTTGTAGCCCATCCGCCTCAAGGTTTTACGTGTCGTGGCTTCACAAATGCTTTCGTCTGCCGCATACTGGACGTTTTTTCCCTTTTCACACCATTCTTTGTAAACCCTAGAAATGCATTTGTTTGTGCATGAAAATCCCAGTAACTGAGCAGATTGTGAAATACTCAGAATGGCCCGTCTGGCACCAACAACCATGCCACACTCAAAACTGCTTAAATCACCTTTCACAGAGATCACACCCCTAAATGCAGTGAAGCAACTGCCATGTGATTGGTTGATTAGATAATTGCATTAACGAGAAATAGAACAGGTGTTGCTAATAATTCTTTGAGTGTGTGTATATATATATATATATATATATATGGTAACACTTTACAATAAGGTTCATTTATTAAACATTAGTTCATGCATTAACTAACATGAACTAACAATTTGTTACTGTATTTGTTATTCTTTGTTAATACAAATCTAGCTGTTCATTGTTTGTTCATGTTAGTTCACAGTGCATTAACTCAATGTTAACAAGATTTTAATAAAGTATTAGTAAATGTTAAAATTAACATCACCAAAGATTAACAAATGCTGAAGAAGTATTGTTCATTCTTTATTAATGTTAACTAATGTAGTAACTAATGAACCTTATTGTAAAGTGTTACCATATATGTGTGTGTGTGTGTGTGTGTGCGTGCGTGCGTGTATGTATATATATATATATATATATATATATATATATATATATATATATATATATATATTCATATTCAGCCAATGTTAAGTCTAAAACGCTGCTAACTGATTATGTGAATTAATATCCAAGTAAGGACCCATAATACCATATTCTAGAATTTAATTTTGTGTGTAGCATAATCTGTTTAATAATAAATAAAAAAAAAATCAATGCTACTTCATAAAAGTAATGTTTCTGGAATGCTATATGCATTTAGGAACCCTTTATTCCCCATATCCTCAGCGGACGCATCTGCGTGACGCGTTCCAGATGTAACATGAATCAGAAGATGTGAATACCACCTTAAATGTGTTTACAATTCCTTCGTCCTTAATGGCACAGCTGAGAAACCCCTAAAATCAACACGGTTTGTCCTCAATCCATGGACACATTATCTTGCCGCCTGCTTGTTGGCTTCATTTTGAAAAGATGAGTACAATGCAACATCTGTGTGACTTTTGGCATGCTCTCCACCATTTCCTGACAGTGAATCAGCATCTGATCGTAATGAAATGCACCGCTCTCCCCCAGCAGTAGCCATCAGCTCACACATTATCTGATTCTCGGCTAGATCATTTGTAGCGCTATTGAACACATCATCTGCCTGAATCTCATGCTTGTCACAAAGTACAAGGACACCAATTTGTTACCATGTGCCCATAATGGTAATCTAGGCAGATTGTTCCACGCAGTTACTCCATCGCCCCAGGGAGAGTTCCTGACCAGCTAAACCCATCTGAAGTCTATGATTTTGTTAGACAAAGGCATGGTCAGGGTTGGGGAAGCTACTTTGACGCTACTAATAATTTAAATGAAAAGGCTAGTATTTATCTACACTACAAGCTACTAACAAAAACATTGAACACATATAATAGGGCAATACTGTATACACATACACATATATAAGTGCTCTGTTTTTATTTTGAATTATTTTACCATAATTTTGCCCAGAGGCCCACAGATTTTGAGCTTGTTTCCTTTCCGGCAACATCATGACTAAGTAATGAGAAGAACAATAACACTTGCAAATGAATATCTTCTATTTTAATCCCTTCAACATCCCAGTTCCACTGAAATCAGCAACAACAACAAAAAAATGCAATTATTTAGCAGGTTTAATTAGCAGTGAATGCAATAAATAATAATAATAAAATAAACACTCATATCATGCATTGTAGTTGCTTTAAAAAAACATCTGGCAAATGCATAAAGGTAAATGTAAATATAAAAATCAGATGACAATTATGCAATAAGTATGTTATGTGGCTTAGAAATATAAGACAGCTTGGTGTAAATAATTGTACACTGAAATTTAAAAAAAAACAACACTAACAAAAAACACTGATGCTGTATAAGAGGACCATATCTTATAAATTATCACATGAGACTTCAGCGTGGGCGATATGACGATATCTAACCGAATATCTCCCTTTTTTGACCAGTGAATTGCTTAGTTATATGAACCATGTGAACAAACTGAATTTCTAAAAGGAATCAGACTTTCCAAACCTACAAATCATAGTGTGCTAAAGCTGTGGTGTATTATTTCGGAGTTAATTAGTTTGCATCAAGTGTGCCGCGCAAGTCCTAAAAAGTGAAGTCAACACATTTTGATCGCCCCCTGGTGGCTGGCTGCAGTGTAGGTCATAAACCCCGCCCTCTCCATTTAATCGAATGGGATGCAAGCCAAACCAAAAAAAAATGTCATGTCATTGTTTATGTCATTGTAAAAATGTTTATGTCATTTTAGGTAGTTATGATCATGCAGAACAGCACAGACTCAGCTCAAACTGATGTAATCGTCAAGAGACCATTTCTGGGATATTTTGGCCTTATTTTTCTACAGTGGAAGGAATGGGACAAGCTTTTTTTACAAATGCTTCGCTCAAATGATCTCAAATGGTTCCTCTATCTCACTTAAAATGTACATTTTCGGTGGCAGCTCCTAGACTGTGGAATGAGCCTCCATAGGCCATAAAAACATCCTAGAATAGGGGTATTTCAGGGGGTCTCCTCAGGTGATTTCCTTTAGATTTCAATAATGTGTTATAAATTGTACTGTCATTTATTTTGTCAGTCTTCGTTCTGTTTTAATTGTATTTTTGGCTCCATGTATGACTATGTACAGCTCTTGGGTACCCATTGTTGCTTTTTGAAAGCACTTTAATTAAAGTTGAGTTGTGGACAGTGAATGCAATAAAATAATGCAAAACATAGTGTAGTTGCATTTTGTAATGTAACAATGCTATTCGTTGAAAAAACATAGGTCATTAATATAATATCTGGACTACTATCAATGCTACTGAGATAATGCAAGTATAATAGCTACTTTTAACCTAGCCTGACTTTGTCATACTCATATTCTAGTCAGAATGTGAGTCTGATACCGATCCATATGGCTTAGATTATGACACTTGTCTTAACCAAACCAGGAAAAAAAAACTCTGCACTCAATTGGATAGTCGGTAGACCTACAACCAGAGATGTATAAAGTACTAGAAACCTGGACTTGAGTAAAAGTACAAGTGCTCTATCAAAAAAGTGAATTGAGTAGAAGTTGAAGTGCTCTTTAAGCACCACACTTAAGTAGAAGTACTAAAGTCTTCAACATTTTTTGTACTTAAGTATTGCAAGTAGTTTATTTAAAAATTCACTACTTAAGTACTAAAAGTAAAAGTACAAGTATTGTGCCTTGTAATTATTAAAGAAAGCAGTCAAAAGTTTAAACTAGCAATCAAATAAGGCGCTTTGGCGGGATACAAATTTGCTTTGGTGGCCGCCAAAAAAAATGTCATTGCAAGAAACTGTCACAGGTTACGACTGTAACTTATGTTCCCTGAGAACAGGGAACTCAACAATATGTCGAATGACGCAATGCTGTTCCCATTGCGTCATTCGACGCATTGTTGAGTTCCCTTCGAAGGAACGTCTCAGGTTACGACTGTAACCTATGTTCCCTGAGAACAGGGAAAGAGACAATATGGTCAAATGACGCAATGGCGTCCCCATTGCGTCATTCGACGCATTGTCCGTTCCTGTTCTCAGGGAACCCCTGCATTAGTTGTCAATGTGCGTGTCAATCAATACCATTACCCTATAAAGCTGGCATGCGATTTAGGCAGCATGAAAGTCAACTTGCAACGAATGATTCGTAAAATTTTTATAATTGTAACGAGTAACTAGCAGAACATTAAAAAAATATTTTAGTAAAAGTATTAAATTCATTGAAAATATCTACTGAAGTAAAAGTAGAAGTATGAGAAAAAACAATACTCTAGTAGAGTACAGATACAGCATTTTAGTACTTAAGTACAGTACTTAAGTAGTTCTACTTCGTTACTATACATCTCTGCCTACAACCAATCAGAGCAACGCAGTAAGGCAACTACTTTGCCTTTCACAGTTGTCAACAGAACTTACTTATTTTAGATGTTAAATAACGAGTGTTGCTTCTTTTACTTGGTCTTCCATGAGTGCGACCAAAGGAGAAACCACAATGACCACAGGCTTTTCATTACGTCCCATCTTCTTAGCGACCGTAAGGTCAGAGCCAGCTGATAAGATACACTTTTGCCGAATCATGTAGGAAGGACGGCAAAAATAGCTTTCTGATCGACAAATGCCAAATGCAGTTTTCTGTTTGTCCATTAAAATTAATGTGCTGTCGATTCATTTTAAAAACAGACGTGACAGCGTAATCTATACATCTCAATTCTCCAGCTGCAGTCATCTTTGAGGGAGACCAGTTAAGCGCTCTTTGATAACATGATTACGTCCTTGCAGATCATCTGTCTATCATCGTATAAAGCCCGCCCAGGCAATCTGATTGGCCCGAACATTTTGTGCCTGATCATAATTACTCATCAATGGACCGAAACCCAGTTTTTATCACAGAATATGATTTTTTTTCTAAAAACTCCAGCCAAAGTGGAGATTTCCTGAAAACACCGGTTATGTGTTGACTTGTCAACTGGGAGAAACGGCGTTTTAGGTTCTCTCTTGTCGATTCTGAGGATTCTGATTGGCTCACAACTACACAACTAATGCTGTTTATAACGAACAGGCAAAGTGGAAGCTAATTGGCTTCTGCAATGCCACAAGGCCTACGTAAACATGAATAAGCTCTTACCCCATGGCTGTACACAACAGGGTAAAGGTGAAATTTGCTCTGATTTCACCGGAACTGAAAGGTTTTGAAAGGAAGAATTAAAATAGAAGGCATTCATTTGGAAGTGTTATATTGTTCTGCTTGTTACTTAGTCATGAGGTCACCTTGTGGAACATACACACGCACAAAATATGTGGGCCTCTGAAAAATTCGGAGCAGGAACTTAAAAATAAATAAAACTCATAGCACTTTGACTCAGTCTTACTTAAAGTGCAGCTATTTCCACATGAGTGTCCATCTGTTGTGCACTCCCTTTTATTGACGGCACATTTGGTGCCCCATTACAACTCATTCTGCTTTTTCCCAGCCTACATCTGGCTTTCTGGCTGTTGTTTTGTATTTTTTCCCACTTTGTCATCTTTGATGAAGCCATTTCAGTTTGCAGTGTGATTTAGTCCACTTAGAGTTGAGTGACATTGCAGTAAAAAAAAGAGAGTGAGAGAAATATCAGCTTTTCTGTTCAAGTGCAAGATAGCCAGTACACAGCGCCCTAGAAAAACTCCCAAGCATGAAGCCATTTAGCAAACACCTTTATCCAAAGTAACATTCCCCCTGGAGCAACTTATAGGATTAAGTGCCTTTCTCAAGAAAACAATGATGATGGCTTACATTATAGGAGTCTATGATTTACGGATCGCAGTATACAGTCATAAAAATGAAATTAACTGTATAACATGGAACGGAATAATAACAGTAGTTTATTAAAACGTTCATATATAAACATTATTATCACACAATTGTTTGTGTTTTAAATGAAACAGTGAATCTCTGTGTGCAGCACTTTATTTGTCAAAAATGAAACTTTTTTTTTTTTCAAATATCAATTATGTTGTGTAAGTTCTATGTATTATTTGAATAACCATCGTTTTTGATATCACATTCGCATTCAACCATAAAACACAAAAGCTCAAAAACAGGACACTTTCATAGGGAACTATTATTGTAAAAGTAAATAAATTGTTTATTTGTACAATAAAACAGAATGCAGAAATTAAATTGAAAAAAATAAAATTAAATTAAAGAATTTGGCAAATAACAAACTGGGCCCAACATACATGTAGGGTTCAAACAAGCAACCGTTTGGTTATGATCTTCAACCACTCTGCTACACTATCCTCCAACTTTCCAAGTCATAAAGCCGCTGAAATGATTGGCTTGTCTTCGGTTTCAGCAGTGTGAAGATGTGGTCGTAAAAGCAGAATCGAATAGTTTACCAAGCCTTTCATTCAGTTCCTTTAGTCCGTCCTCTCTGACATTGCAACCCCTCCCATGTCTCCTCCAATAACGCCTGCACTTGTCAGCATGTCCATGACGATCTGATATGAATTATTCATTAGGGTTAAGTAAGCTACATTTAATTTCCAAATCAGCTGCTCACATTCCCTTTAATGATATGCTAATAGCTAAGGAGACTCAATTCCCTTAGCAGCAGTCCCTCAGACTGGAAAGTGTTTAGGATTGCATAATCACACCACGATAAGCGTTGCATTAGCCTTTATGTTTTCCTGTCTGCTGTGTCCTTTTCTATCTCAGTCAGCAGAGTTAGCAGAACAATTATCTCTTGGAAACATGAGGTGTGCTAAAGCACATGCATATATGTGCAGAGCTAAGTGCTTTTTATTAGCTTATAGGTTTTAAGCTTCAGGAAAACACACTCTGTTCACCGAAATATATCATACTCTAAAGCGAACGGGAACTTGTAAAGCACAGGTTAATTTACATTTCAAAAAATAGTGGCTTTGATTTTAGCTGTGCATTGTTACACAACGTTTGATCTTCTAAAGCTAGCCAGTTTCTACCCCACCAAAGGTGTTCTGCACATATGACTTTCTTTCCTTTCTTCAACCAATCCTTTTCTTTGATATTAGCCTCTGGACAGCCAGAGAGACAAAAGTCGTTAATGCAGTTTGTTCCATTTTCCTTTTTTTGCGGCTAGTGTGATAGAGAGAGAAACAGAGAATGAGTGTGCGTGTGTATATATGTATATATATATATATATATATATATATATATATATATATATATTTATATATATATATATATATATATACACACTTACATATTCACTATATATAGTATATATACACACACACACACTATATTATATATATATATATATATATATATATATTCATACATAGGCACACACCTATAATTATCTACATTTATAATATTTGTTACTATTGTCATGGTAAATTATGAAGTGTTCATTAAACATATAGACACTGATCCTAAATAGAATGAACTTCACACCTGTATGCAAATCTTTGCCAGCTAAGAACATCGACATACTAGTTTGCATAATTAATTGGTACTTTTTGGTACTTTACGACTGCTTAGTTTTACAAAAACGTGTTCTGTGTGAACAGGCCCTAGAGACATTTTTTAATGGATGTCAATGGAAGAGATGCTTCACTACACTGAAACAAAAACGCTTTTGTTAAGAAATAGCTTATTTAATGAATCAATGGCCAATCTTCAACATGTTTGCTGTAGCAACTGCCGTTGACGAGTCTGAAAACAAAACAGGGTTCACAATCTGCAATCTATAAAAACCTATAATCTATAAAATCGCATTTTATTAAAATATGACTTGAACTGCTTCAAAGGCTTTTTTTTAAATAATTTTCATTAAATATTTGAGTAACCAAACTTCCATTTGATTAAACTCTAATCCGGCATTTTCTCTCAAGAAAATGCAATTGTTAATGGTGCACAATGAATCTTGGGATTGGTTAGGTTGTGAAGGGTCCATAACCTGGAAAATGAAGGACGCATTTGCAGGCCGCATTTGAAGGAGCCTTTCAATTTGGGCCGCATTGCTCACATCGCCGGGGCGCAATCGACCTAGAATTGGGACACAATACGGCATTTCAGAATGTTTGTAAACAATAGGCACCGCGATACTTCCGGGTGGCAGAGACAGAGCGGCTTCTACTGACTAACTGAAAAGATCCAGCCAGCTACTGTAACAGTTACATAGTTAAACACATTGTTGTAAATCGAAAGTTGAATCGATGATGAAAACGTCTTGTGTTTGGGGTTGCGCTGCCAGATTTACAGCAAAAGGTGTAGGGGTGCGATTTCCTGTGGGTGAGGAGGTTATAGCGGGTGAACCTTGTGTCGTCAAAAGTAGAAAATCTTAATGATGTCCTAAATTATATGATTCATCCAATGTTTACATTTCTGCTGCCAACCCCTTCAACTCTGCTTTGTGTATTCTCAAAACGGTCCATCTACAAAATCATAGCAGAGCATTTATCTACAGCCGGGACTATCAAGAGACTAATATTAGTTAACTTGTCTCTTTTGAAATTCAGACCCATTGCCAGTCACTGCCTGAAGTAAAAGAGGGCTGCCCACTCTCATGCATTGACCGTGAGACACAAGCAATTGTCACTTTTCCAACGCATTCTCATCCTTTAGCGTCATATACAGTAGGTGACGCTATATGACAAAACGGTGCTATACTACGCACATGGCACCTGTTATCGTTAATATAACACCGCCGTGATGGGTAGGTTTAGGTGTGGGGTGGGGTAGGGTAGTCTCATATTACGCTAAAGGATTTATGACGCATTGGGTTTGCGCGTGTTATATTAATGATAAAGGGTGCCATGTGCGTCAGTATAGCGCCGTTTTGTCATATAGCGTTCTATGTGACGCTAAAGGATGAGAACGGGCTCGCAGTGTGTGAGAACGGGCTTGTGGTGTGTGGCGCATGTCCGCGCTATTCTCCGAGATGCCTGCTCGCGGTGTGTTTGCTCGATCGCGCCTTGGAGAGAAGTGAAAGTGACCGCTCGGCTAGTATTCGAATACTTCGGGAAATTAGTATTGGTATCTTTCAGATATTTCAGGTATCGATATTTATCGAAAATATCGAATATTTTGACAACACTAGTTCTATGTGATGCTAAAGGATGAGAACAGGCTGCACTTTTCATACGCAACACATCCATTTTCTCACGCAACTTACCGAAATATATATTCCTCATATCGACCAATCAGTGTTTTTCAACCGCTCAAACAGGTTAATATAACAGCTGGTGAACAGGCTATATAGCACGTTATTTTGGCAAGAAAAATGAGCTAGAAAGTATTTTACTAATTATGTGTAAGCCTACTATATTACATAATTGTTATATTTTTTTACTTATATCATTAAAAACAGTTGTTATTATGACTGAAAAAAAAAAGCATTATATAATTTTTTTTTTTTTTTTATAACATTTTTACATTTGACGATGGGTCTCCCTTCTAAGCAATTTACTAGCGTTGCCATAGGAACACTTCGGCTTCTACCACCCGGAAGAACGTCTATTATTGTTGTGAAGTCATGGTGAATTGTCGTATAGTGTCTTGGAAGAGGAACAATGATTGGAATAGATATGTTGTAGATCAGTTTCCAAACTAACTAGTCCTTCTAACTTTTATAAAGGCAAACGTACCTAAAAAAAAGGCAGCAAGGGTTTTCCCTTCGGACCTAGGGAAATTAATATATGGCTCATCCATATGTTCAGTTTTCCAGGCTGCAGCAAAACTATGAACTGATGAGCACAGCATTGTTCCTTCATGTGTGCAATCCACTTCTGCGTCCTTCATTTTCTCTCTATTTCCCAAAGATTTCATTAGTTCAGATCTAGAGATGATGAATGCCACCTGTTGCACTTTGAAATATACTTTCTGAAACTTTTTATAATTAGCTGCCCACAATCCCTTGTTACTACCACCCGACGAGGATGTTTTCAACAAATGGAAGAAGAAACCGATTTATTACTTTAACGCCTCAAGCGCTGAAAGGGGTCTTCCTGTCCTCAAGTGACCTTTAATGACAACTAACCAAGTCGATGGAACTGCACGCCACAATTTCAAGCTAAATCATAAAGAAAATCAAGAGCAACGGTGTTCACAAAATCAATTTTATGCTAACTTCATTTGCATGTCCGCAGCGGCCCATCCTTCTGGCTGCGATGAAAATACAGTATTGGTGCAACCTAAAAAACGATGATGAATTAGACGTCTAAGAGCACGCCTGAGCTAATGATAATCCGAAGGCGAAAATCTGAGATGACCTTCAGCGAGCACCTGCACATTAATCATCCAGTGATACGGCCAGCCTTTCATTATCAGCCCCCGTATGATAGGTGCATTCCTAAACGACTGTGATCTATTACATCATCGCAATTAACACAGTGTGGGCTGGTGGAGAAGCAAAGAGACTTGTGGGCTAGAACATGGCGTTACAGGTGGCCACGTCGATGAGGTTGAGGGTCTAAACACACACTGCATGAAAAAAAAGTGTGCAAAGAATAACGTTTATGGACTCAGTCAACCATTCTCTCCTTCAGGAGAAGAAAATTCTTATTACAGAACCTCGGCTGCATTCTGTTAGAGTGGCTGTTTCTGATTTTGTTAAGGTCTCTGCCAACAAACACTCAAGGCTTGATTTTCTCTCCAATGCTTCAAGCCAAGATGCTGACTTACTTGGAACAACAACCTGTGCAAGGAACAGATTAATCATTTAGACAAGGAGGAAGAGAACGGTTGTGGTGAAAGTGAAAAGAACGGAAGTGGGAATAGACTGCTTTCTCACATCAACAGTTTTTTTTTCCTTAAAAAAGGAACGTGCCAAGCCACTCAATCCAAATTCCATTTTTCCCACAATCAGATTACTGTCAATCCTCTTTCTTGTTGCTCACCAGAATCAGGAAGTCTCGGCTACAGCGTCACTACATCGATGTGCTGCCAATGCTTTGTTTTTTGGAATGTTCAAGGAAAGAAATGTCACATTCCAACCTAAAGCAGACCACCAGCATCCTGTTTTTTCTGAGTAACTTGCCAAGTCTTCAGAAAGATAAGATGATGACAATAAGAGAGCTATAGCTGTTCTAATCCTGTAATCAGTCTCAGACCCCGGTACCACTCTGCTTCAGCAGGAGGGTCATGAGGAGGACGTTTAGGCTTCTCTGGAGGAAGTCATGTGGAATAAGCCCTCGCTAAAGTCTAATCTGCTGTGCAAATGCCTGTGAGGGCTGTCAAGGACTTTGAGACCTCTGCAAACAATCACACTTATACATACATAAACAAGATGTACTAGCCAAAAAGGCAAAGCCACAGCAACATTCCAACAACAACATAAAATGTACCGACAAACATATACAGTGCCATCATATCATTGCTCAGAAAAACTCCATGGGCAACAGAAATTGATGTAAAGCCATCCTTAAAGGGTAACTAAAGCCCTGGTCAGAGCCTGACTCCACCCACTCACTGGCAATATTTGAAAAATGCTGAATGGGCAGTGAAAAAAAAAAAGTGGGCAGACCCCAGCGAGAGATAGAGGGGCGAAATAGATGCTAAAACACTCTATCCTGATAGTTTTCAATACTCGCAATTCCAACTCCTGACTCGCTACAGTGGTTTTGACGAAACAAGCTGGTTGTTATACAGCCAAGGGCGTAGCTCGTACCAAGAGCGTGGTGAACTGAAACGTGCGTACGTCACAAAGAACTGCTAACATCCAATAGGAAAATGCAACTGCAGTAGCCACCGTTCAACCTGAAGAGGGCAGCACTAAGACGTTTTTACACCATATATCGTAGAAATAAAATAGCCTAGAAATCTACGACGCACCCTAGCGGCAGCAAAAATTATTTGCTGCAAAGTGTGGTCTAGCAACTCTCCGTTGACTTTCGATGTGGAAAATCCAAACTCTGGTCTGTCCAATCACATTCGTGTATAAGAGTTGGTGGGCGGGCTAACACAATGACGGCAGAGTTGTGACGGTTCTGCGCCGTGGATTTCCATTGGTGATTTCCCTGCTACTTAAAAACAAACAAGACGCAGCTGGCGAACAGCGGTATTTCGATTCGGCTTTGGCCGCGACTCGGATGACTTGGAGTTAAGAACGTAAAGTAATTCTTAAAAGGAAGATGTGTTCAGAGTTTTGACGACCGGATAAGGCAAAAGTTTAATATATCAACTTGCTCTGCTGGAGGGACTCGACTCAGCCACAGCCATCATCGCTCTGGTTGGTTAGCGCTATCCTATGGCGTGCAGAGGGATATTGAAAGACAACCTTTTATCCCGCCCCCGGATTGAGGTATGCCAATTGTGAGTTCCCAGACCTAACATCTTGATAGGTCTCAGTTTGCCAGGCTAGAAATAAAACACTTCAAACACAAATGTCAAAAAAGTTACTCGAATCAATGATACTATAATACACAAATTTAAAATATGAATCAAATTTTATAATATGAATAAAATTAATTTATTTATATTATAAAATGAATAAATTAATTTTGTGTAACCACTTTCAGTGCAGAAATAATCAAATTAAAAGTTACATCATGTGAATCAACCCAAACTGCATTTTTAGAGCAGGTTAAAATATAAGGGGGGTCACAAAACTTTTTGTAAGCCTTGTTCATATCATAATTTATATTAAAAAAAGGACACTAAAATCAATTCAAACTTAAAATAAAACAGAAACAGATTAAAAGTTCATGTCTAAATATTTTGATACAATACATAGTTTAACCCCAAAATCCTTCAGGACCCAGCAGTTGAGAACCACTTGTTTTCAGTGCTGATTCTGACACTTTTCCACACTTCATCTCTGTGATATTCACGCAATGATTCACATCATCTCCTCAGACTGTTTGGAAGGTATTACTGTCAACCACGATAAGACACATAACCTGTCCTCAACGAAGACCCCACACAGGGCAAGATATCAGAGCAAGACTATTTTCTGAGCAGAGGGTAGAAAAAGTGCATTTTACAGCAGTGCCTCTCAGCGCCAGAGAAAACAGATTACATCCGTTTGTGCTCCGATGCCCGCCTGACAGCAGCAGTGCCTGGTACACCTGCCCTCCAACTTTGAGTGCATGCATTATTCAGCATCGCTACAGCTCTGCGTGCCACCGGTGTTGTCGTCTAAAACTGCGGGCATCCATGTGCCGTAATCAAAGCAGGCCAGTGAGCAGCTTGTCTCGCTGCGATATCCTGCAGTTCCTACATGATAGTTTTGGAGAGACTAGGAGGAGGAGGGGGTGGCTCTAGTTTACAGATTCACCTTCATTTTTTGTGGTTTAGGTACTATAACTGCCACTGGTACTGTAGTTGTTTTAAAGTGCAACTTTAATAGTCTAAATAATAAAAACTTATTTTTAGACTTATTTTCTTTCCTATTATTTCACTTATTAACAGTAATACATCAATAAAAATAATCACTGCAAATAATCACAATGTTACACTTCAATATGAATCATATACAATATTGTCTGTTCTGAAATCTAGAAAAATGTGAAATAATGCATCCCTCTGAGTTCTTGTCAGCATGGAGTTAGACATAATTTTCACTAACTAAATTTATGTCCATCATTAAAAATATTTGTCAACTGAAACAAATGAACAAATGCTATTTAAATTTGTTTTAAATTAAGTTTTAATGAACCATTTACAAGTACCCAATCTTTAAATGGTTCCTCTACTTCAAAAAGAAAGGAAATGGGATCTGCAACTAATTATATTATAAGTGTGTGCGTGTGTGTGTGCTCTATATGGTTTATGAGTAGGGAGCGCGGGGCACAACGTAACGCGGGGCTAGTTGTAACATGCTTGTTTTAAATACTTCCACACATGCTGGCATGACGAAACTTGGTATATTTACTAGTTGGCATTTCAACACTATATAGAGAAAAAATGCGCCAAAATTCCAAAATCTTTGTAAGATATCACTGAACATTTATTTAACCATAGCAAAAGTGCATTTCTTACTTAAGTTAATTTTTCGTCTCTATTTTTTGTGTTTATTTAAAATTAGACAAATCTGATATTATTTTAATCTCCAATCTGTTGTTTAACCATTGATTTAGTTCTTTCATGCTTCGCTAACTAGCAGAAGACACTAGCAGGGTTTAAATCACAGTTGTGCAGTTGGGGCATGTTGTAACACTGTGTTACAATGTGCCCCTATTAGAAATATGATATTATATTCTATACTTTTATGAATTCTATTAGAAAACATGAGAAACATGTAAATAAAGACTGAGAGTCAATGCTCAGAAATTATTAAGTATTATTTTGTTTTTGAATTATGCTGTATAGCTGTGTTTTCCAATGTGTTTGTTGTCAAACTCAAAAATTAGTTTATTTTTAATTATTAAAAAATGCTGTTATTTTATATGAAAAAGTTAATAATTGTATTTATTAAGAACATATTTTGGTTTGACTTGCATATGTTTTTGATCAGATGAGATAGCATTTTAAGCTGTCATATGGTGATGTTACAATGTGCCCCTCACATGTTACAATTTACCCCACCTATGGGGCATGTTGTCACATTTCACTTCCATTCTTTCAGGGTAAATCAAGAAAAAGTATACACTGTATTAATAAAACAAAACCACATAATTGTGCTAGACATGTGGGAAATTAATGTGGGGAAAAACAAAACTCTAAACCCTAAGTAGATTTACACAAACTGACAAAGTCAAAAAGTGTTACTTTGTGCCCCGCTATCCCCTAAATGTGTATAATGACATGGGTACATAAACATGGTTTAAGGACACTTCACGTGTCCTTGTAAACCAAATGGCTTTAAAAAAAAAATCATAATAAACCAGTGTTTTTTGTTGTTTTTTAATTAAAAAACTGCCAAAAGCTTTATGTGATAGGCCAATTTAGTGGTAGAGTTAGAGGGGGACAGAGTATACAGTTTGTACAGTATAAAAACCATTACACCTATAGTCCCGCAAACAACATATGCATACGTGTGTGTGTGTTTCTACTGTATAAGGTGTTACTAATCAGGCACTGCAGTCTTGAGTTTGGATGTCACCAATGTCCTCAGGTGGTCTTTCCAGGGGTAGATAACAGACGTAATCTCTCTCTCATCTGGCTCTCACTGCTGGGCTCTTTTCTTTGGAGCCACACTGGCATTGCAGGAAAAAGTGTTTTTCCTTGCTATTCATAGAATACATTATCAGGAGACATCAGCTGTGGGTTGAAAGGGCCAAAAGCATCTATTTAAGAAACACCAAACTGTGGACCCAGTGATTTCTCAATACTTTCTAAGTAGTATATTTTGCCACATTTGGCAAAACATCCCATTTTAAAACCACTTTATTCAATGCTTTACTCATCGGTCACAATAAATAATGTTTTAGAATATTGATCTATTCGAATGTGCTTTCTGTTCAACTGACCAGTTAAAAAATCTCCTCTGTTTAATGAGCTACAACATGAAAACAAACTTGATTGAAATGTAACAACCTCCTCAATCTCTGAAATGACTTTCCTTCTTAGCTGAGGTCACAAAGCCCAATTTTTTTAACCCCACTATTCACAATCCACTCACTTTTCTCAACAAGCACTCGCAAGTAACATCCTCAAAATAAAAAAAAATAAAATCATCACATAAATACACAACCCCTCAAACATTTTGGGGTCTTTCACCAATGTTGCATTTATTTGATCTAAATACAGTAAAAACAGTAATATTGTGAAATAAAAATTGAAAAAACTGTTTTCTATTTTATTATACACTCACCGGCCACTTTATTAGGTACACCTGTCCAACTGCTCGTTAACACTTAATTTCTAAGCAGCCAATCACATGGTGGCAACTCAGTGCATTTAGGCATGTAGACATGGTCAAGACAATCTCCTGCAGTTCAAACCGAGCATCAGTATGGGGAAGAAAGGTGATTTGAGTGACTTTGAACGTGGCATGATTGTTGGTGCCAGAAGGGCTGGTCTGAGTATTTCAGAAACTGCTAATCTACTGGGATTTTCACACACAACCATCTCTAGGGTTTACAGAGAATGGTCCGAAAAAGAAAAACATCCAGTGAGCGGCAGTTCTGTGGGCGGAAATGCCTTGTTGATGCCAGAGGTCAGAGGAGAATGGCCAGACTGGTTCGAGCTGATAGAAGGGCAACAGTGACTCAAATAATCACCCGTTACAACCAAGGTGGACAGAAGAGCATCTCTGAACGCACAGTACGTCGAACTTTGAGGCAGATGGGCTACAGCAGCAGAAGACCACACCGGGTGCCACTCCTTTCAGCTAAGAACAGGAAACTGAGGCTACAATTTGCACAAGCTCATCGAAATTGGACAATAGAAGATTGGAAAAACGTTGCCTGGTCTGATGAGTCTCGATTTCTGCTGCGACATTCGGATGGTAGGGTCAGAATTTGGCGTCTACAACATGAAAGCATGGATCCATCCTGCCTTGTATCAACGGTTCAGGCTGGTGGTGCTGGTGTCATGGTGTGGGAAATATTTTCTTGGCACTCTTCAAAATAAAGATATTTTCTCACTTCTGATCAATTTAAGGGGTCCATGCTGAATTAAAGAATTCATTTCTTTCCAAATAAAGAAAAAGTACTGTATCCAAACTTTTAGAATGGAAGTCTAGGCTACACTCATGCTGACAAGATTATAAAGCACAAAAAGTAAAATTGTCTGAGTAAAAATCATTACGTCACACAAAAGTGAGTAGTGATTTAATTGCTAAGATGGAAAGCACTTGGTAGGCATAAAGAGCAGGTGGTCTGGTCTGCAGAGAGCAGAGGCATGGTTAACTGTGTGGAACGCCCCTCATTACATGAGTCACACGCTGTGGCCATTACAGAGCCGCAACACCTGGGAGCTCCCCATTATCCCTTGCACTGTTCTCATGGAGCAATGAGACATGCTTGTCCTTCTCCAAATCATCTAGTGAGTGCTCCCCCAAAAAACACCCCCCTTCACAAATTTAAAAGCAGAAATATGACAATGCGCAAATGTGGTGATACCAAACTAGGAGCACATCTCTAGTTTGCCAGAATTTGAATCATGAAAATGCACTATATCCAGGACTTTGATCAGCTAAACAATGAGACAGAGATTATTCAATTACATGCAATATAAATGCAAGTTCATGTAGCTAGTATGTATAGTCTAGTGCCATTTGTTTATTGTCCTTTTTTTTCATCTTAAAAAAAGAACACTGAAAAAAGGCACAAAAATGTTTTGAATACATTCAAATCCGTTTGTTTTAATTAATCAATGAATAAGTTTTATTCAACAAGGTAAAACAGACTCATGGCAGAAGGTATGGACTCCATAGCAGCTTTCATTGGCCAAGGACCGATAGGATTGAAAGGTAAAGTAAGTAACCAATCATTGTTTGTTTTGTTCATGTTTAGGGACGTGAAAATGTAAAGTCGATGTCCTTATGGTAACACAACCGCATGTAAAACTCTTGGATGCCTTTTAAAGAGTTTATGTTATGATCTTCACATATCCAACAAGCATTTAGTTGATCCTGATTAGTGCAGAATTCAACCAATCAGATGACAGCTTCGAATTCCAATTTTGTTTGCTTTATAGATCGAACGTGGGCATGACATCTGAGGCTAAGTCTAGAAAATTGCATACTCAAAACTAATGTGTTCCATGATAAAAATCTCATTTTAAAGTGGTGATGAGCTGAAAAATCTAATTTTTCTTGAGCTCTTGACATCTAAGAGGTCATCATATTATAAGAATATCCTGTATGTTTCAGAACTGAAAACGTCCTTGTTAGTCCAATAAAAGCTTTTATTGACACCAGCCTCTGCAAACGACTCGTTTTTCAAAGTGGGGAACTATGACAACAAAGAGGATAAAACACCACCCCCGCAGAAGAAGATCAACGCCTACTTCAATAAGGCCGGTTTAGCCCCGCCCACCGATTCACGCATTACACGCATAGATACATAACAGATGTTAGATGTTGCCATTTTACAACATTGGACGTTTTCAAAAAAAATTTCTCCACGTGCAATATGCAAAACTGTTATCCACTCACAGCAGTGGGCGTTTACTTCCAAGTCTTCAGTGCGAGACGCCCATAAAAACCGGAGCGTTTCTGAGCTGGGCTCAAAACTAGGGTAGAAAATAGCCTATTGCTTATTCATTTTGATGTTTTTGAATACAAAAACCAAGCGAACGTCATAAGTTCACCTCAGACAACAATATAATACAATTTAAAAAGTCAGTTCACTACCATGCATCCATATTCACTCACTATGCATCTTTTGCAGTAATATGCAAATGCCAATGGCACATGTCCAAAATACTGTGGTATTACTATAGTAAATGTGCAAACAACAGAATAACCATATAAAGGGGAAAATGCATGGTACCGTAGAATCACAGAAGATCAAACGGCCACAAAACGATTATTTTTATGTGTACACACTTTTAAACCTGTTGATTTGTACAACTGTCCCCAATGCAGTAAAACATTAAATGAGAAAAATCTAAGCAAGAATGATCCGAAACAACCTACGACCAGTGAGCTGAATCACCTAGTGAGGAGAATAATTAGAAGCCAAATCTCTCCTCTATATTAAATCAGGGGCCTGCATTAATTTCTAATCAGCGTGTGTAGCCAGGCTTGACTGCGGGCCCCGAGGGGGAAGGAAAACGGCACCCTATCCTCCGTACCCGGGCCTGGCAGAGAGTGCATCTGGCTCGGAACCCTGCTCTTCAGGGTTCAGCGCTTCCCTCCAGCGACTGCCATCAGCGCTCAGACTCACACACACACACACACACACAGGTGAGAGACTGCAACCTTTCCCTGCATCAGCTGTTTAACTGTACCTGATGGAGCTGTTCAAATGGCCTTTATACACAGGGGTGGAAATGGCACAAGAATTATTGCCTGGCATTTGCAGCTATGATCCTACAAACAGCGAGCCAGATTGTTTAGGGTGTTTTAAATTTCAGTGTTTGAAAGTTTGATCAATGCATCAATAATGAGATTGCATGTTGGTTATTGACTTCAATGCTGTTATATTGGTTTTAGTAATGTATTGTTTGGATGACATTTAATAAAATATGATTGCTTACTTTACCACATGTAATTCAGGATTACATGAACACAGAAACATGAATACATGAATGCGCCTTACTCATACGTTATGTATGAGCAAGGGCATTGATAAAAATCATGGAGCCCAGAGCCAAAAAAAAAAAAATTATTATATACCCATGCAACACAGTGGCTCCTGAAACAGTGTACAGGTTAAGATTGTTCAGGCCTTGTCTAGATCTCTTTGTACTAATAGTACATTATGCAGTTATAAAAGCAGCACATATTCACATTTCAAAGGCAAAAGCACAACATGAGATGCCCATTCATCTCTAGGAAAGTTTCTTAAAACAGGACCACATCATTCCTTTCTTAAAATAAGGATATGCAAGAAATATTTCTACGTCAGACCTGGATATACTCAAGGGGACCCAGACTTTCCAGTCTACAGTTTCCTATCAAATGAAGCCCAAAAGAAATAAAATAAAATGTCCACGGAGCAGATATTCCTGATAACCCGTCAGCACCAAGACAAAGAGTTTTACCTTTGATTTGACAGCCCAGTACTCCTCTGTCCCATACTGAACATCTCTGAGAGTGGTGAGGTAGTCATAACTGATGACAGCTGTCTGAAAACATTCATTCCAGAGACAAAGATGAAAACTGTGAATAAAAACTGCACACTTGACAGAAAAATATTGATTAAAAATACACTGTATTTGCACTATTTTTAGTAATTAACTTACTGTGACTCAAATGTATTTAATAAAAAAATATTGAACATGAAAGTAATATTTAGCCTGTTAACTGCCAGGCCCTACACCTGACATTAAGACCCCAATTTACACCTGGTATTAAAATGCGATCTGTATCCAGATAAGTAACCTGGATAATAAAAAACGCATGTTAATGCAAGGTGTAAATGTGTTGTGATCGGATTGTGATTGGATCTGCCTGACCACATCTGGAGGTAGTCTGGCTCGCATTGTGTTCGGACCTTTATTAGGTGTAAACGCAATCTGGTTGTTGAAACCACATATGTATATTTTGCTCCTCCCAAAAATGCTAAAACATAAACGAGTGAGAGCATGTTTATAGGCTATATGTCATGTTTTAGTCAGATATGACGGCGCTACTGCAACACGCATCACCGCAGATGAGCAGCTGAGCGTCTATTCATTAAGCCAATGTGCAAACATCGCAAATAAAAGTGAAAGTAAGTCACAGACGCTTAACACACAATCATCTTCAAGTATAGAAACGAAATGATCTTACCAGGGCTGTTGCCACTCTCTCTTATTGATGTCTTTGATTTTGAAATTAGCCAATGATCGATAATATGCAGCTCATATCTGTTGATTTTGGTGGCGTGCAATCCATTAAATCTGCATATAATGTGGGAGTTGAAGATCGGATTTATATCCGTTTTGCAAAAACACATTTATGTGGCCAGGTGTAAATGGAATCGGTTCTTATTATCCAGATGACTTATCTGGATACAGATCGCATTTTAATACCAGGTGTAAATGGGGTCTAAGATGCATTTTGATCTATGGGCAGTTTCACCATAGCTTGGCATGCTTTTTCATTTGCGTTTTTTCTCCATCACATGTTTTAGTAATCACAATAAATTAGGTATCACATTCATTCTGTGAAACCATTTTGAAATTGAACATTGTGTTATCATGGAAACAGTACTTTAAAACCTATTAACAGGATACCTTTTTATGACATCAAATTGGAACACAATATGGTTAAACGTATGACTTTGATTTTCATTTTTTAAGCAAATATTTTGTAAAATATAAAATTCTTTGTTTAGTTTAAAAAAAATTATTTTAATACATTTGACTTACAGTAAACAAATTGTAGCACTTTTTTATACTTTCAGTCTTCTTTGAAAGAGACAATACTTAAGTTTGTCATATTCAGAATTATTAAAGAGTTTAATAACCTAAAAGTAGGGCTGTCAAACGATTAATCGCAACCAAAATAAAAGTTTGTGTTTTGCATAATATATGTGGGTGCACTGTGTATAATTATTATTTTGTGTGTATATACAGTATATATATATATATATATATATATACACACACAGTACTTGTGCAAAATCTTAGGCACACTGATTTTCGCCTCAAAGAAAATGGTTTTAAGCCAGTTATTTATATATTTTGTTGTAGTGTCTCAGTAGGAAATATCAGTTTACATTTCCAGACATTAATTGTGCCATTAATTGTAATAATCCAGTGAAATTTTTTAATGCACAAGGATTCTGACAACAGCCAATGCTCCACACGGAGGTCGGATCTCACCATCATCGAGTGCATCTGAAATTATATGAAGAAACAGAAAAAAACAGAGACTAAGACCAGAAGAACTGCGGCAACGTTTCCAAAACGAACCTGCAAAACTAAAAACTATGTGCAATACCTGGACAAAAGCTGTTTTAAACGTAAAGGGTACTAAACACCTATTGATTTGATTTAGTTAACTGTTAAAAGTTAATAACAGTTAATAATAGTTAACTAATAAAAGTGAATTGATAAATAAAATCTATTTATGATTGACATTATTTTTGAAAACATTCTCATTTACAGCATTTTTACACAAGTGCCTTTTTCACAGTACTGTAGCTTTGCAGGCAGGCACTACCTTCAAGACGTTGCCACAGGTCCTCTGGTCTTAGTCTCTGTTTTTTTGTTTCTTCATATAATTTCAGATGCACTCGATGATGGTGAGATCCGACTTCTGTGTGGAGCATTGGCTGTTGTCAGAATCCTTGCGCATTCAAAAATTTCACTGGATTATTACAATTAATGGCACAATTAATGTCTGGAAATGTAAACTGATATTTCCTACTGAGACACTACAACAAAATATTTAAATAACTGGCTTAAAACCATTTCTCTGAGGCGAAAATACTAGTGTGCCTAAGACTTCTGCACAGTACTGTGTACATTAAGCGCGATTAATCGTTTGACAGCCCAAATTAAAAGTGTGAAAAATATTTATTCATGTTTACCGTTGCAGCTGCCCTCCCAAACCTGACAATGCCGAGATCATTGAAGTCCACATTTTTGCTATACAGGTAAAATCCTGATGATGCAATCACTGCAGTGGCAACAGATGATACCTTCAGTAGCCGAACAGCCATGTGAGGAACTGCAAAAAGACAGAGAAACATTATTTATCACCATTAAGCAGCTATCCTTGTAGTAGGCATACTCAAAACATAAGCAGTAGGCATAACATTTCAAAACAAATGGTAAATCCCACACAAATCAATAGAATATTCTGATTAGAACAACTGATTAACTGATTTTTAATTTCTCATACCATCTCACGTGTTTGCCCACACAGAGTTTGTAAATAACAAACAAATCATTAATAAGATACTAATATATTTCGAAATAATACATACTAATAAACATTGTTTGATTATTTACTTTGATGCAATTTGCTGCAGATAAACTTTGGGGGCGTGGCAGTTACGATGTGACATCATTGGTTTCCTCAAGATCAGCTTTTTTGGGAAATGCAGCCCTGGCTTACACAACTGAAACCAAATTGCGTTATCAAATGTATAAAATTAACGAAAGACCACAGCAGTACAGTTAGCAAAGCATATCAATCGAAGCACAAAGTAGTAAACCACTTTCATTCATAATATCAGAAAGACGAGGTCAGCTGATACATATTGCTTGTTATACAAGCGCTTGCGTAACATAAAGAGAGAATATAACTAAATAACCGACACCGTTTAATCGCATGGTGTCAGCGTTAATAACAGAGACTGTGTATTTTTTTGAGAATCATAATACAGCAGATTGATTTACCTTCATTGACTCGCTGTCATCCACTAACCGGTGTCGCTCTCTGACCTTTCAACTCTGGCGTCTACGTTGATGTGCGTAGCGCAAAGCATTATTGTCAATGTAGTTTAAATTGTATAAGCAGTCATTGGTGATGGTGAATCTAAACGAAAAAAGAACCCCATCTTTGCCATTTGACAATTAAATAAATGTTAGATATTAAATATTAGAAGCTATTGATCCATTTTAATGCATTTCTCTAGAAAAACTGAGAAGCCAAAAGAGTTTTGATTTGATTTCTTTCATGGTTAAACCTTAATTTTAACATTTTCAGATAAGTGCCATAGCATTAAATTATGGTTTGTAAGTAGATGCAAGTACTAAATGTAATAACCATAACTCATTTATTCTATTAAGTAATATGATTGAGCAGATGTTCACAGCAATAGAAATCATTCCAACCACATTCTTTTTACAGAGACAACCTCAGTCAAAAGATCTATTTCAAAGTGTATTCCATAAACACATTATACTCTTTTTCTTTGAGGTGAAGAGGACAAAGTAGTGATGGAGCGTGACCAGATTTAACATGACATGAGCTTGGACAGATAATGTGACCAGAACATTGGCAGAGGCATCTTAGTTGCAGCCTTGATTAACCTCTAAATAAATTATCCACACTGATGAAATGTTTCATGCATCTGCATACATCAAGTTATACATAAAACTCTCAAGTTATTACTCAACTGTTACCATGTAAAAGTATTAAGGAATTAAGTCAATGTTGCTCAAGCATCTCTAATTAGAATATATTTTTCAAGTTATAATACCTTCTAAAATTAAACTTGAAACTTATTTATCCATATAGTATATTTGTGCTGTCAAATCTATTAATAGATTAGTCACATCTAATACAAAAGTGTGTGGGTGTGTAGATGGATGGATGGATGGATAGGACACATGCGCACACATAAACAAATTATATATATATATATATATATATATATATATATTAAGTGTGTGTGTAGTGCTGTCAAATCTATTAATAGATTAGTCACAACTAATACGAAAGTGCGTGGGTATGTAGATAGATAGATAGATAGATAGATAGATAGATAGATAGATAGATAGATAGATAGATAGATAGATAGATAGATAGATAGATAGATAGATAGATAGATAGATAGATAGATAGATATAGATAGATAGATAGATAGATAGATAGATAGATAGATAGGACACATAAACAAATATATATATATATATATATATGTAAAATCAATTAATCACATCTAACATTAACATTTTTGCATATATAATGTATCTGTATAGATATATATATATATATATATTGTTTATATCGATTTGCCAGTAATAATATATCAATTAAAAAAGAGAATTAGATTTTTGGTAAAAGACAAAATGCTCAAATCTATTCAGAATTATAATGGATAAAATAATACTAAATACTACACTGACAAAGAAAATAATAGTAATAATAATTTGTAGCCAACACAACAAACTAATTCAAAATATCCCAATTTATTTGACTCACATTTTTTTGACATTTTTTAAGAAAAAAAAACAGACACACTAAACAAGCAGTCAATACAACATTAATCAAAAGTTTGTCTTCTTGAAAACAAGTCTGCCAAGTGAAGACACATCCACAATAAATAAGAGTTTTCTGTTACTGAAGACACAACACTTGAGACATGAAATCAGATCTCGATCAGACGTCCTCTGCTTCTTTGTTTGACTTTTTTCCAGAAAATGGCTTTCTGTTTTTTTGCACCTGGAGCTGCATTAAAAGAAAACAGAAAAATACATTTTGATCCATGTTCAAACTACGTTTACCAGAGACATCTGGGCCAGATCATTCAGTTCCCAACTAGATGCTCACCTTTGCTCCTTCGATGAAATGAGGATCCTTTTGTAATGCATTCTGCAGTCCTTCCTCTGAAGTGAACCCTATCCAGCAAAACCCCCGATGAAAACCTGTCTCTTTATCCTACAAAACAAGAGAAAACTCATCTCAGCATGACAGGCATATAAGAAAATTATGAAACTTTGAAATTTTATTCGTATTCTCTTACAAATGGCAAGAGACACTTCTTCACTTGGCCAAACTGCGCAAAGTATTCTCTAATCTCCTCTGAAACATAATACAGAACAATAACATACGTTAGACATAAAACGTTAAAGCATCACTGCATAGCCTCTTTGAGTAACTTTGAGAGATACAGATGATGCGTTGGGGATAATGACTGGCTCATTTAATGCATTCATACGCGTATTATTTACCAATTAGATGTAAAATAATTGATCAAATGTCATCCTTTACTCACTCGTTGCGATGGTCCATGGCACTTTTGAAACAAATACTTCAAACACCTTCTTCCCAGTTGCTGTCGCTGCCATGTTTCGTCCTTGCCGATGCCGAATGGAGCTTGCGGTGACCCTAACCACGTGACCGGAAGAAAACATATTTATTACCTTAAACTATACAATTTTGAAACGTAAAATACCGCTTTTCTATTTTATTTTTTATGTTTTTAGTTGTTATTTTATGTGCATTGAGTAATAAAAAAAATTAAAAATAAAATCGAAGCTTTGTATCGTTGGCGTAAGAAATAGAAAGGTCACATGATAACGAGAAAAATGGCAGCCTC
Organism: Hybognathus amarus; assembly: GCA_030378365.1. Classification (NCBI taxonomy): domain Eukaryota; kingdom Metazoa; phylum Chordata; class Actinopteri; order Cypriniformes; family Leuciscidae; genus Hybognathus; species Hybognathus amarus. The sequence continues at coordinate 107,216 of JAQIUQ010006119.1, forward strand.
CATAATGGAACATGGAGAAGATGCTTTTAGAAAACTGTTCAAGATTTACAGGAGGAGAAATCCTCCTCCAGACTTCAGTGAGGTCATTAATTTCTCCAAACCTTGTAATGACAAGGTGAGCCATTCAGACTTGAGAAATATTGTGTGTTCATTAACATTATATGACGCTATAAGTCTTTCCTTAACAGTTTATTAATATTATTATAAATCAGTTATTAGAATATTTATCTTCTATATGTATTAACTAATCTATTAAAAATGTTTAATAAACCGAACCTTGTAATGACAATGACAAGATGTGCCATTCAGACTTGAGGAACATTGGCGTATTTAGTGTTAATGATTATACATCTTTTCCTAAACCGGTGCATATTAATATTATTAGTATTACTATTAACCCGTTATAATAACATTTAATTTATGGTTTATTAAAAAAAAAAAAAAAAAATTTGGCTTTGAACTTTGTTAAGACTACAACTATTATTTTTATTAACATTAAAATACTTCATGCTTATAGAACATGCACAACTTTTTGTGTTATAGTAATTTGCTATGCCTTTGTAGTTTGTACTTTTATTTAGTTTTGTGCTTTTAGGAATAAAAAATTGTCTCGTTCTCTAGGTTTTTACCTGTGAACTTAACTCCACTCCTATATGTGAGGAAGATGTTTCTAAAGCTGGTCTTCTGCCGGTAACGGACTGGAAAGCTTTTGGTTTGCATGGATATCCAGGTATGGTTTAGAATCTAAACTTTAGATAATCTGGTGGCAGTTTTAAATAATTGCCATACTGTATGTTCTCCAGAATCTAAAGGATTTTATGGGTTTGATATAGTGATAAAAGCCTATCATTAAATTCATTTTATGAAAGAAAAATGATTGTCAAAATCCCCTCCATTGCATAATCCCATATTATAATACTTAATAATTTAGATATGTGTGTGTGTATAGATAGATAGATAGATAGATAGATAGATAGATAGATCAGATAGATAGATAGATAGATAGATAGATAGATAGATAGATAGATAGATAGATAGAATAGATAGATAGATAGATAGATGAGATAGATAGATAGTATTGTCACTTTGACACACAAACATCACAAACTACCTTGTAACCAATCACGTCAAAGTGTGATCGTCAAAGAGGGTATCTATGAGCTGGTGCAAGTGAGTGGAGGCAGGGACAATTAGCAAATTCATAGAATTCGTGTATATCTAAATGAGGCAAGGGTGTAGATTTACATTAAATCTATTTTAAAGCATGAAGAATTTTTTTTCATGGATAAAAACTTTAAAATTTGTAATTTTGGTGATCAAAAATAAGTTTTAAGGGATACAATTATTGACAATTAAAGACGAGAGAGGTATATATCAACTCATCTCAGTTAAGGCAATAACATAGTTAAGTTTAATATGAAAAAAGCTGGTGAAGCATCCCTTTAAATCTTGCTCTTTAACATGTTGTTACTGAAAATGTTTTCCTGTTTACTTTTAATGAGATTAAATTAACTATATCGTCACTGTTGAAACGTAGGGTTTATCTTTATATCCAACCCATTCCTGCCGGGTTCTCAGCAGTACTGGGTAAAGCAGTGTTTGAAGATCTATCCACAGAAGCCCAACGTGTGTAACCTGGATATGCATATGTCATCTGTGGAGACTGAAAACATCTGGGAAAGAAGCATAGATGTTATTCGGTAAGTCAAAGATCCTGACTTGCATTGGCAGCTTAGTAGAATCTTATTTTATTATATATTATTTTGGCGCATTTAGACTCTTGTTGTTGTTGTTTTGAATCAAATGAATGCTAAATACATTTGTATATTTTAAAAGGATATGTGGCAATTTTTTGAATATAGATATAATATAGATGTGCTGGCTAATACTGAGTTTATAGCATCCTCATAGATGCTTTCCTTGTGGCTAGGTCTGTTCTGGTAATTTTACTGTGACCTGGATGGTAGATTTGAGGTATTGCAGTTTGTTAGGCCCCCTTTATTACACATTTGTGTGAATGGTTTGTGCAACTGCACCGCACCTAATCTATCTCACGCTCTTCCTTATCTAAAAGGGTCTGTGTATTATTGCAGGAGGAAAGGCTGTGGAAAAAGACAGGCCAAAACTCTACTAGAAAAACTGCGCTGGGTGACTCTTGGTTACCACTATGATTGGAACTCCAAGGTACTACGGTAACTCTCTAATGTACTTTATGTGTGCTTTAGCACAAAATGTTATTATAATGCTGGAGCCGCTACCCTCATGGGCAGCACTCCAACATTTAGAACAGATGCTCTTCAGGCGACCCAAGTTCGAGTCCCTTTCCGAATCCCACCCCACTCTTTTCCACTTTGCTTCCTGTCTACTCTATATACCAGTGTTATTCAAATGGCGGGGGAGAAATTAATACTTTTATTCAGCAGCAATAGGATGCAATAAATTGATCAAAAACTAATTTTACATCGTTACTACAATTCTAATAAATACTCTTCCTTTGAACTCAAAGAAACCTGAAAAAGAAATGTATCAGTTTTCACAAAATCCTTAAAGTGTAACTAAACCCCTGGTCAGAGCCTGACTCCACCTACTGGCAATATTTGAAAAATGCTAAAAAAGTGGACAGACCCCAGTGGAGACAGAGGGGACGAAATAGATGCTAAAACACTCTATCCTGATCGTTTTCAAACACTCGCAGTTCCAACTCCTGACTCGCTACAGTGGTTTTGACGAAACAAGCTGGGTTTTATACTGCCAAGGGCGTAGCTTGTGCCAAGTGCGTGGTGAGCTGAAACGTGTACGTCACGAAGAACCGCTGACATCCAATAGGACAATTCAACTGCAGTAGCCACCGTTCAACCTGAGAGGGCAGCACTAAGACGTTTTTTACACCATATATTGTAGAAATAAAACACTTCATACACAAATGTCAAAAAATCTAAATTAAAATCTCGAATCAATGACTGGTATTAATAAAGATCCATTCTTACAGATCATTAAAGCTACACTGTGTGATTTTTCCCCCATCTAGCGGTGACAAGGTATTTGACCATCCAGTGAATATTAGTTTCTCAATTCCGATTTCGCTTTTAACTTCTTACGGTGGCCAATGTAGTCCAAGATTAACATGGCTTCCAGTTCGACCTCGTCCATGAGTGTTAACTCAAACGTAAACGCAAAAGGCGAAGCTTGAATTAACGGGAATGTCCCTCTTTGGCTAATGTACTTTCAAGATGGAGGGGCAACATGGCGAACCGACATTAGAACCCCTTACCCGTATGTATTTTCAATGGCATGTTATACACTCACGAGAATACTTTATTACTTGAACAAACTAAATATACATTAATGAGCACATATATTTTTAAAAGAACTAAGTGTTTTTAGCTAAGAATAAACTAAAAGATTTACACAGTGTAGCTTTAACTAAAAAAGTTGGTTTAGTTACTCTTTAAGCAGCACATCCGTTTTCAATAAAGATTTAAAAAAAAATCTTGAGCAGCAAATCAGGATATTAGAATGATTTCTGAAGGATCATGTGACACTGAACACTGGAGTAATGATGCTCAAAATACAGCTTTTTGGCATTGTTTTTCCTAGAGGGAGAGGAAGGTAGAAAACATTGGATCTTATTAGCATTAGTTGCTCCTTTCAGGACATTTCATCTCTAATTGTACAGGCCTGATGTCTGCCTGTCTCGTTTATATGCTAATTACATAAAAGTGTTTAGTCTTCTGTCCTATTAAATCAGTCAGGAGGTGCACACCGGATTCATTAGCTCTGATGTTAGTTTGACACCGCCAAACGTCTGACGGCAATCAGTGAATTTTAAGCAGAGACTCTTTCCACCTCCGTTTAAGTAGAACTGAAGGCTGAGGCATTCACTCCGCTCGGATCAGACGTGTAAGCCGCTAATTCAGTTCTTTGGAGAGGCTGTGCTCATATGATTGTCCATTGATTACACTTTCATGTATAACGGCTTACAATGACCCACTGTGAAAGCTACATAGAGTAGAAAGAACGCTGCAAATTCTCTTTTATCAGTTATGTCAATCATTATGTTAAAGTCAGCATGAAACAGAAGTTGCGATAGTCTTTTTTTCCTATAGTGATGTGTGTGTATATATATATATATATATATATATATATATATATATATATATATATATAGACCGTAAATGAAATGGACACAGCGACCACATTGCCCGTTGAAAGCTGATAGCCAGGCATACTGTGTAGGCTCAAAGTGAGTAGCTGTGCCGAGTGAAATCTGAATAATTCCCTTCCGAATCTCATAGAGACGAAGAGAGTGAGTATTAGCTGTCCATGAGCTAGCAGCAGGATCAACTTTATGACTCTCTATGGGCTTCTCCCTCGACTTGAACAGACTTTATGCCTCCACGTCCCCCGATTGCCTGCGAGCTTCTCCTCCTGTCTGTATGGTAATTTCTCTACTGTGCGACGGAGAGTTGATTAGTTATGACACAATCGTTAGCCTATTTTAACAAAAACTGCTTCTACGGGGCCAGAACGTAAGATACAAGGGTAAAGCAGCCTTTTATACATTGTCGTGTTTCTTTAGAAATAAATAATGGACAAATGGAGTCTTTGGATGCCTCAGATGTAAAGTTATTCGCTGTCAAAGTGACCCCAAAATGAATGGGAGTCAATGGAATGCTAACAGCAGGTGAAGTTCTGCTACAATGGCAGATCCCGCAAGGTTTCAACTTCCGGCTGATGGATTACACCCTTGGTGAAACGGCATCTCGAAGAAGAAAAAATGTAGGACGGGATTTAATGTTGTCCATCAGAAATTGATTGGATCATCTGATAATTGACCTTTCGTCGGCCCTTCCCCAAAACGGCCATTGTCCAATCACACATCATAGCAACTGTTACTATGTGAGCAGGTCCGTCAAACATTGACTCCAAGCTAGATGGTGAAGCGTTGCGCCCACTGTGTTTGTAAATCTAGGTACCCCGAGAGATTGTCTGGAGGTTGGGTTCTTTCCGTTTCCAAAGCCGAAAACACAACGTGAGCGATGCCTACAATGAATAAAAAACAGTGTGGATGGCACAACTCACAGTTAAATGTGTCAGTTATCTGCATCTTTCCGTCTCTTATGTATACTTACTTTTTAAACGAAGATCGCATTCAGCATGACACGGTTACGTCTTATTGAACTGCCTGCTTGTTAAAACGAATGTATTATAATGTTGATCCTGTATCTGAGGCAAAATTACTAAATATGCAGCGCGAGTTATATATTTCTAACTCCAAACAATTAGCCACTGAACCAACTTATAAAATCTTCTGGTTGCATTTGAGGTATAGGTCATGGGGTTCCTCAGATTTTGCTTGAGAATGGTAGGCATTAGCCTCAATAGTAGTCCGTGTCGCCTTCATTGCGTATTTTCATATTCTGAATATATCCCTCGCTTCATGCTGTAACCCCTTTTGCCTTAATCTGGAGGATATCGCTGAGGAATGCTTCCAAAATTGAGCAATAGCTAGGGGGCGTGGCTTTTCCTGTGATCTAATGTGTGCCCTCAGACCAGTATTCACGTCATCTGAGCAGAGATGTCGCTTTAAATAAAAGCATTTGCTAAATGACTGCTTGCTTACCTCCTATAATGAGAGGCAGTTTTACTGAATACTATGATGAGGCATGTAAGGTATTCAATTCTGATATACTTTTATTCCGCAGACGTACTCCCCAGATCACTACACTCCCTTCCCCAAGGAACTTCACTCACTTTCTAACAGAGTGGCGGCAGCCTGTGGCTTTCCTGGTTTTAATGCAGAGGCGGGCATTCTCAACTACTATCGATCTGATTCGTCGCTTGGAATCCATGTTGACGAATCAGAGCTCGAACCATACTACGACCATTGTTGTCTTTCAGGTGAGGAATTTTAATCACTTCAAATACTGATTAATGCTTCCCTCAGCATTCCCAGAAATTCCCAGCATTCTCAGATTTTGATTGGAGATAAAGATGTTGTTAATAGCTATGTTTCCATCCAAAGTTGCAAATATAATAAATTATGCGCAAAATGGGAATAGCCTATCCTATCGCATAAAACATTTGCGAATAAAGCACCGTTTTCATCCAGTGAGCCGAAGAAAGCAAGAGATATCACTAAGAAAAGTAAGAGAAGCCACTGTTTATAACTTTTTGAATTAGTTGCGTCTCAGAGCGTGTAGTGTAATAAACGTGTTATTATCTTGCTTTCGGAGGCAGATGCTGCTGTTTGGGAATTCAGTTAAGTAAGTTCTGGGAGGAAACTTTACCGAACCACTTAGACGACTGACTTTGCTCAGGCGTTTCAGAATAGAGTGGTGCATGTGACGCCTTGCAAATAGCTATAAGATTCTATTTACACTAAGGCCGTGTGTCCACCAAAGCTTTTTTAGCCAGTGGAAAACTGAGACGCTCTGCTGAAGACGCCGTGCTTTGGGCGCTTGAGCGCAGCGCTTTTTCCATTGAGATGTTTCGTTGCTATGATACAGGATATCCGCAGCACAGTTTACTTGTAACTGATTTCGCAGATAATTTGTTTCATATTAAAAAATAATTTTGCATCCATTTTGTTCGGTTAGCTCTGCTGGTTGATGTCATTGTACAGAAAGAATGTTGTGACAGTTGGTCAGTGTGGTTTAGTCCCGCCCCTCCTCCACTGTGATTGGACAGCAGGGTAAAAAGTGACAGTGATGAGCGCTGCGTTTTATCCAAAGTTGAACATTTTTCAACTCCCGCGACTCAGTAAAAACGCTCGGCGCTTCAGCGCGAAAACGCTCAGTGCCTCGTTACGCGCATGATGTTTAAAAAACTAGGCGCTCCCATTGAAAACAATTGAAAACATATGCCAGGCACGTGGAAAAACGTTTTGGTGGACACACGGCCCAAGTGCAAATATTTTTAGCTGCTATTTACACTGTTTAAAAAGATTCTATTTACACTACATTACATGAAAATAACAGCATTTTCTTAGCGAATGCTAGTTACATTAAGTAAAAATAGCGGTAAATTATATTTACACTTTGTAGCAGTATTTTCTTTGACATAAGTGTAAAAGTAGTTATACTATTTATACTTATAAATAGTGGAAAATGCTATTTGCACATCAGTGTTGTTGTACATTAAAAGGTATGCAATAATGACACAGTGTAAATTATTACATTTATTAAAATATTAAATGGATGCCGCCTTATTGGGACAATAAAGCCCTCCCTAAGCCTACCCCTAACCGATTAACACTTTTTTATTAAACACAAGTTAGACACTTTATTTCCACTTTTTGAATGTTTTTTCTCATTTCGCCTTTCCAGTATGATATGTGATGGGAAAGAGAGTAGAGCCAGTTCGGCAAAAGACGGATTTGAACTTGGGTCTATTTGCGTCTAACTTTCTGTCACGCGCCTTACCCCTACACTATTGCTACTTTTCACATATCAGCGTCGTCCTTGTCTGGGCCAACCAGACGTCAGTGGGCGGAGTTAGTGTAAATTGCCTGTGCCAACAAGGCTAATAATTTGTGCTATGCATTGAAGATGAAGATTTGTGCTATCATGTAAAGAATGGCAGTAAAAATAACCACAATTCTTAGCAAATTATCATATTAATGAAAATTGCATGTAAATGGGACTTAAAGAGGTTTGCTCATATCATGTAAAAATGTTATTGGTGCACATGTAAGCATTGTCAGTGTCAAATATTACTTGGATATTTTAGGAAAAAATAAAGTGCATGTAGCGTTTTATCCATACAGCATAAGAAATGCATTCATGAAAACTTTTGTGCTCTGATGTCAGTTTTGGGCAGACTTCCGTTTTTCTGTTGGGCGGGACTAAGAGAGAAGACCGTCCCACAGCCATGTTCATGCACAGCGGAGACATAATGGTGATGTCAGGACCCAGTCGCCTACTCTATCACGCAGTACCCTGCATTGTCCCCGCCCCTTCTGGAAATGTCCTGCCACCCTGCCTGGGCCCGAGAGCAGAGGCAGAGGCGCAGGATGATGACATCATCCAAAGCGTGTCAGAGGAGGATTGGGAAGTTTGCTCCTGGTACTTGAAGACGTCTCGGGTAAATATGACCATCCGACAAGTACTCGGTTCTGGTCAGGACTTCCCGAGTGCACAGGCGTCACATTTATCAAGCTGTGAGCAATCAGAGGAAGAAACTCAAAAAAATAAGAAGAGAAAAAGCGAATCAGGCTATGAGCGCGACACTTAACGTGTGTGTGTTTTGGATGGTATCATTGTTTTATTTATTTAAAATGCACCTGGTATTAAAAATTGTACATATGACTGCAAATAAATGCATTATTGTGATCTCTTCCCAAGTAATGACTCTTCGCTCCAGAGCAGGTGTTGGAAATATGCAACTGCTTATGTGCCACATCAAGTCAGGCTGGCTTAAAGCATAAACTTAATTTTACCCTGTCATGACTAACTTCACACACAATGCTTCTCAGTCTGTAGAACAGCAGTGACATTCAGTCCAGTCTGTTGTGAGTCGTGACAATTTTCCAGGCGCAGGTCTGTTGATTTAAGGCTGGTTGCCATGTTTGCTCACCCAGGGCTGTAACACTAAACAGACCTGACCTTCATAGGAAAACCAGGAGACGGCGTATAATCTTTTTAATCTGCTCAAGCGGTGTCACGACACGTCAAAGCCAGTGTGAGATTGCCTATGACAAGTTCCCAGAGGGACTCAGGTTGACACTACCATTGTGACTGAAAACACTGGGGGCCTGCTGTTACCATGGCGATAAAACACTTCTCGTGAAACACTATCAAAAGTTCACGTCTGCATGTGAGATTTGTTCGATTAATGTTTCTGGTATTTTACATGTTGTAAAAACATAGATGCTCGGCAGAGTTGATGTGAGATGTCACCTGGTTTGCCACATACATATGTATTGTATGAGTCATATACCTGAAAGACATGGTAACACCATTTTATTTTAAACTATATGGTACTGAATGATTACAATTTTGTGTACTTACAGTATACACTCACCGGCCACTTTATTAGGTACCCAATGCTAGTAACGGGTTGAACCCCTTTTGCCTTCAGAACTGCCTCAATTCTTCGTGGCATAGATTCAACAAGGTGCTGGAAGCATTCCTCAGGGAGTTTGGTCCATATTGACATGATGGCATCACACAGTTGCCGCAGATTTGTCGGCTGCACATCCATGATGCGAATCTCCCGTTCCACCACATCCCAAAGATGCTCTATTGGATTGAGATCTGGTGACTGGTGGAGGCCATTTGAGTACAGCGAACTCATTGTCATGTTCAAGAAACCAGTCTGAGATGATTCCAGCTTTATGACATGGCGCATTATCCTGCTGAAAGTAGCCATCAGAAGTTGGGTACATTGTGGTCATAAAGGGATGGACATGGTCAGCAACAATACTCAGGTAGGCTGTGGCGTTGCAATGATGCTCAATTGGTACCAAGGGGCCCAAAGAGTGCCAAGAAAATATTCCCCACACCATGACACCACCACCACCAGCCTGAACCGTTGATACAAGGCAGGATGGATCCATGCTTTCATGTTGTAGACGCCAAATTCTGACCCTACCATCCGAATGTTTCAGCAGAAATCGAGACTCATCAGACCAGGCAACGTTTTTCCAATCTTCTATTGTCCAATTTCGATGAGCTTGTGCAAATTGTAGCCTCAGTTTCCTGTTCTTAGCTGAAAGGAGTGATTGGCTGCTTAGAAATTAAGTGTTAACGAGCAGTTGGACAGGTGTACCTAATAAAGTGGCCAGTGAGTGTATTTCGTATGCCAAGGTACCTCAAGGATGAAACTTAAGAATGATAACAATACTATGGTTTTACCATGCTACTTGTCCAAATAAATGCTCATTTTACCACAGTATAAATTCAAAGCATCATTAGACCATGGTAGTGTGGTGTATTGGCTACCATACTGAATGTTTAGCGTATCGAAATATTACTGTGGCTGTTACCATAATCTAATGTTATGGTACTCTGAAAATATATCATGGTACTGAAATTTGTTCTTTCATTTTGATATACTTCCAAGTATATCAGTTTTTTACTTTTTGTTTTATACTGTAACAAAGTCATTGTTTCACTTTCTTTCATTTTTGCTTGTAATCAGCAGGGACACACTAAATTGCTAATTTATAATGTTACAAAATATTTCTATTTCAATTATTGCAGCTTTTTTGAACATTCTGTTGATCAAAGAATCTAAAAATAAAAAAATAAAAATAAATAAGAAGCACAACTTTTTTTTCAACACTTGTTCACCAATTCACCATAACTCTGATTCATAATTCTGAAGGATCATGTGACTATGAAGACTGGATCAATGATGCTGAAAATTCAGCTTTGCCATCAGGAAAATAGATTCAAAAATTAAAGCCGTTATTTGTTATAATATTTTGCAGTATTGCTGTTCTTACTGTATTTTTGATCAGAAACTCTGGTGAGAGAAGATATATCCTTGTGTTGGGCTATATATAACCATGGTCACTTTGTAAGTAAAAAACATAGAGTTTGTTCAATAATCCCTAAAAGTAGGCCTACGTCAGTGTTTACAATTCCTGCTGTATTTCCCTGGACTTTTCAGGGCTTTATAAAGCAATGAACGAAATTCTTTTATTAATAATCCAGTTGTCCTTCTGAGACGCCAAAGCTGTTTTGCAAGTACAATGAAGATTAATTACCTCCTGTTTTTGCTTATTGTATGGCCGTTGAAGGTAACGTAGAAGGAAGACGTAGGCTAATTGGTTTTCGCAAAAGGCCTTTTCTGCAACCCTTTTAAGAAAGCCACACAAACACCTCTCCATTAACCAAAGCAATTGTCACTTACGCAAAGACATTCCACTGAGATGCGCTTCCACCAATTGCGCGATGGTGATTATCCTATTTTGGGTTCACGGAAGTTCCTGTATAATCACATCAAATGAGAATGTATTTCAATTCAATTGTCTGAAAGCGAATGATTCCCTTGCACCCTAAAGAATTATATCTGCCTGTTCTATAAGTGCCAAAAAGTGAAATTCTCAAGTTTCCTACTGAAGTCAAAAGGTCATTGCACATAGCATTATGTAAAAAGCTATTAAACACCCACAGCCCCCGGAGAAGCATCAAGTATGTATAAGAGCTATCGGCGAGTGAAGATGCAGGAGGCTTTCCTCTTCTAGCACCTCCACGCACGCTAGACTCGGTTCTAGGTACCACTTCCATTTCAAAGCAAGGAGAAAGGCCCTGCCCTCTCAGATAAAATTATACGCTGACAGGATGATGTATGTAGTCATATAATTTTTATTGCTGCCACTTTATCTGCTCTTCCTGCTGGCACCGTGTTTCTGCCCTGTTGCCCTCCCGTTTTCCCGCGTCCCTCCCATTACTCTGTCATTACCAGTCACTGGCAGGAACCGGCAGCAGGTGCAGGAGCACGAGACCCGCTCGGCCCTCTACCGCTCTGCCTTAAATCAGCAGAAAGAACCATTGTGACGCAACGCAACAAAATTTACAGCTAAGTCAGTCGCACATCCATCACTCGAGGGTGATGGAGCATTGCATTTAGATTACAATGTAGTCCATTTGCATGAAACCTTTATATCGTGAGAGATTTTCTTGCAGTGTTTATATTAGGTGAACTATGACGGAAATATCAAGCTTGAAGTAGGCCTTAATTATTGTAATCAGTATTAAATACACTTGTTTGAGTATGGTAGATTTATTTCATTTGCAGATACGTCCATGCAGTAAATTATATGTGTATATAAATGTGTAAATTAATTTAATATTATTTTAAAGCAGGACACTGACAGGTGAAAAGGATAGAAATTTTAACTTTTATCACCATGAAACTCTACCAGTTGATTACTCACATGAATAGGAGAAAAAAATTATTGCAAGTTTTCTGTAATTATGTTTAAATATGCTAATCAGGCTATATCTAATTAAATATGTGCTAATTTGCATACATTTTGAAGTGATGAGCATTGATAAAAACAAGGTTACTTTTTTAAAAAAAAATTGCATTTTGTTGATCTATTCAATGAAAAGACATTACCAGAGGGGATTATGGGTACCGCTTCCTTTTACAGTACAGTACTTACAGTGTACTTACCAGTGTACTTACCTAGAAAGTACTGGCTAATATAAGGTAAGTACATGGAACAAGGTTAGGTTTAGGGGTAGGTTCAGGGTAAGTACTAGTTATTACCCAGTAATTGTAGTTACTAAAATAAGTACATAGTATTTACATGGGTAACTGGACTGTAAAAGGAAACGTTAATCGGATTATGAATATCTCTTGTTACCCTGTAAATCAGAAAATACTGCCAATAGCCTTAACAAAAATGATTTCCGCCTATTTTTAGGCTTAAATATCATATAAATCAGGCCTATAATTATATATCAACAAATCCCTCTGGTCAAACCTGCACAATAAAGTTAGGAATACGACTTAAGTTTGGAGTTTGTACTCTAGGTGCTACAGAAGTGGAAAATCGTCACTAGGAGTGTGAGGGAAAAAATAATTTCTAGAAAACGGCCTTAAAAGATTTTTATGGCAAAATTCCACTAGTTTCTATTTAAAGTCATGAATTACAGACAAAATATGCTTTAGGTTCAGGACAGGTAAAATCCATGTATCACACTGTTTAAAGTAACACTATGTAGTTTTTTCAACCTTCATAATATGTTTCCAAATGACCTTGTGATGGTACATTCACTTACAATAGGTTAAATGAAATGTCTGCCATAGCCCTGACTTGGTCTAATCGCTTTCACTTGCTCTGATTAGGGTGACCATATTTTCATTACCAAAAACCAGGCACACTTGGCCCAGCAAACAGATGGGCCTACTCAAATGACAATTCTAAGTTTACTCAACAGATACCTTATTAATTTCAACACATTTAAAGTAGGTTATGCCTCTCTGTATGGATAGAAAATGGTTATATTGTTATATGAAAACAGGACATGTCCTGGGTAAACAGGACAGTTGGTCACCCTAGCTCTATGTAACTTCAGGTTTCGGGTAGAAAGAACTGTAATGGACAATTGCACTTCCAACCTGTAGGGCGACCGCAGAGGAAGTTCCTTGGTGTTGCTTTGAACATTCAAAACATCTCAGTTACTATTGTAAACCTAGTTCCTTGAAGAAGGGAACGGGAGACGTAACGGGAGCCCTATCAACTTCTGAGAATCTACAGAACATAGGGAATATATATCTACGGAATATAAACGTCAGGAAACAACCTCAGATGCTTCTGACTCCAGAGGATGAGATGGCGGGCAAGTTGTGACATGTGGCAAGAGTGTAGACCATAGACCTGAAGCAGACCCAAGTAGGCTCTGTCCACAGACCTGAGCTGCATGGCCGTCGGTATGTGCCCACAGCCAGTGGCAGAGGCAGCCGTGGAGACCACAGAATGCACTGGACACCTGCTCTCAGGGAACATCTGCCCGCAGAAACGAAGGCATACGACCACAAGCTGAAGCTAGAGTTTGCCATCTGACACATCCGCCAGAGCAGGATGTGTCAGATGGCCTCTGCTTCTGGGCGGTCGAGAACTGCTGGACAAGCTCTCGAATCGTGTCGCTCAGAATAGCTCAACCTGGGACAGAGGGGCATCCAGGAACCAGACACTTATCGGTGTCCTTCATATTGGCCAGGCTGAGCCAGAGGTGGCGCTCCTGGACCACCAAGGTGGACATTGTCCTTGTCGCTTGGAGAGCGAGGTCAGTTGCCACACGGAGCTCCCGGTGGAGCTCTGGGTTGGATCCACCCTCGTTCATGTCCATGAGTGCCTGGGCCTGCTAGACCTGGGCAGAAGCGGCCTGTCCACAGGTCTCATAAGCCACCGCTGATCACACCAGCACTAGAACAGAGTTTTTCTTCTTTCTGCAGCAGTCTGCAGAAACTCGAAAGTCAAAAATGAAAGCTCAGCTCTGAAGTGAAAGACAACCCGCTTACTGTTTATACCCACGCTGGGGGTGCATGACAGGTTTCACGCACACCAACGTTCATTGGCTCGCTCTGTCTATAAATCCCAGTTACGTTGTCATGTCAAAGTTACGTTAACGTGAGCGACTGAACGGGAACTCATTATTTCTTAATCCATCACTGATCATAACATTCAAAATAACAAATCCAAAACATTCAACCATTTTTAATCCAAATTCAATAAAGAGTATTTTAATAAATGAATACGAATGAGAAATCAGAATAGTATCTACACTTAACATACTGTAAACACTTTGATGAAGAACTGAGGAAACAGGGCTTATACACATGAAAAGCATAATCAGGATGAAACAGAACAGGTGTGTGGGACTAATTAACAAATGAGGAAACTAAGGAAATCAGGCAAACAGTAACAGATCAAACAGTGTGAAAATGAAACTATAACTGAGTATTATTGTTACAGTAATATTATACATATGTGTGTATACTTTATATTAAAGAACTTTAGATGAATCAATTTGGTACATTTATTATTTTATGTAGATAAATAAGACTTTTATTTATTTATTTCTGTATTTTATTTGGTGGTGGTGGTGGTGGTGGTGGTGGTACAATGGTGCAGTAAGTACAGTGATGTTTTCAGAAGCTAATATTTTCAAATAATCAAGAATACTATGCCACTGCATGGTAAATGTCTAAAGAAACGGCAGTTAATGGAAGGATATGTTTTGTATCCATATTAGATATACCATAGGATATGTCCAAGATACCATGTCTGAAGCACCACAGTCCTTTTTGAAGGGAACACTATCACATTCACGTCTGTGCACTTATAGGTGCTAAAATGTGCTTGAGTACAACGATTTATCCTCAAGACAAAGAGAAAATGTGTTTTTACCTTCAAAAGCCCTCACTTTGGGAGCTAATTAAAGAACATTAGCTTTGCAAATTGGGGCAAAATTGCGTTTGCTGTGTCATTTTTATAATCACTGCCATTACCAATAATTACTGCAGCAGTGGCATTGAGATGCAGGACAGTGGCTCTGGGAACAGGCCTGTACCCTCATTCCCTTAGCAAACACTCCCCTAGTGCCTCCAAACATGATCATTTAACCAAAATCAACACTGTTACTAAACATTGAGCACAGCGGTCAGGCCAGTAGTCCCCATTTCATTTTAGGCTTTCATCTGAATTAAGTTTCTGAGCTTCCCATTGACTGAAGTGTGAGTCATGCCTTTACTGACTGATGGACTGAGGTTTCCACACCATTAGCATTCTTAGCTTTTGCCCTTTCTTTGTGGTTTAAAGAGCACACAGAGCTTGTCAGAACAGCTGCTTAGAATCCTGTGAGCTGATCAGAGACAACATTACGCCATCATGGATAGTCCGGAACGACAGCGCCGGAATACCAAGTGTCTGACTAAATGAAAGTGGGATTTTAGATGTTCCATTTCACGAAGTGAAATCTGTGCAGCCTATTTATTTATTAGCTATTCGTTAGAAGCAGAATTCAATTTTGAATGAACAATTCATTCAATCTTAAATAAAGACAATTAAGAGGGCAATGAAATTTAAATGCTTCTGTCTTCACTTTGAACTATGTTCCCTAGTTTTATGGGAGCAAATGTGTGCTGATAATTTAGTACTGACAATGCAGCATTGGTATATTCTAATTACTTTTAGACAACTGGTGTTAGATCTTTATTATGTATTTGTATATTTGTGGGTTAGGGATAGGATTCACTGTAAAAAAAATATTGATGGTTTAACTTAAAAAAAGTAAGTAACTTGGTTGCCTTAAAATTTTAAGTTCATTGAACTGGAAAAAGTGAGTTAATACAATGAAGGAGATTAATTTAACCATCAGAAACTCAAAATTATATGTTATCTGAACTAAATAAATTATTCAAGTTGATTTGACAAAAGAAAAAATGTTGCGAATTAATATACACACACTTTTTTGAAATAATAATATTTTAATATATAGGTCTATATTATGTGTGTGTGTTTATTTATATATAGTATATTTCCTCCTAGTCTCTAACTGATTCTTCTCCTAATCTTATATCGCTTTAAACTATAGCATTCTGTGCAGAATTCAAATAGATCTGATGCATTTTGTGGATGCTTTTTCAACCCGTGCATATGATCCGCTCTGTGCTATCAAGTCTGTGGACCGGAGCAGACTGTGCGCGCTGTGGGGGTTCTAGCGACACGTGAAACCAGACTTCATTCTCTCCAATGGAAAGCTCACTGTCTGAATCATTCCCTGTGCCCTATTTAGTGCACTAGTGCCATTTACAATGTAGAAAACTGTAAATGTGTAAACAAATGACCAATTTTAGCTCCAGATTCAGGTTCTAATGTAGGGGGCAGGGCTTTAGATTCTAGAGTGCATTTGATTGGACAGAAAATCTGATAAGAGGGTGAAGTGCAGAGTGATGTCATCAGAATCATTGATCCACATTGGCGGAAGTGAGAGACTGTAAGTTTTGAAAGTTTATATCTTCTAAATGCAAATTTTGTCATCGTAATGATGCACACTAACTTATAGATAACAGTAAGGCTAACATACATACATACATTTTTTTAATTCGTTTTTAGATGAATACATTTAGAACCATAATGTATTTTGTTGTATCTCAACTCTGTTTTTTAAATGCCTGTCTCTCTTTGTTCAGCTACTATAGTGTATATCTCTACTTTTGTAGTTTAAGCTTTCAGACACTTCATACGCAATCGAGTGTTTGAAATGTCACTGAGTGCTATATACTTTCCAACACAATTTAAGCCTTTCAAAGGTCACTCTATTCAATGGCCTGTTCATTCTGTGAATTTGTTTCTTTTCTTTTTCTCTTTTTTCTTTCGCTTTGGTTGTGAGGGATATAACAGATGAGTTGTAGCACGGTTTTGTCTTATCACACAAACTCCTTCTCGTTGTGCCAGAGTAACTCGGTGAGCTCTGCGCTTGTGTTCTCTCATGAACGACACTGATGGCTGTAGCTTGAAGACATGTTCTCTTTTATTTCCTGCCTTCCCAAGCAACACAACAAATAACGTCAAAGTACAAGTAGAATATAGCCAAACTCTTGAGTGCTGAGATAGGAGAGGCCATAAAAACTGTTTTGTTTGCTAATGCATAAATCACAGCTCACCTCTGGAGTATATAGAGTTGTTTTGTGAAACTGTCATCTGTAAAGATATTGAATAGTTGGCGATGTGGCACAGTGGTTTATCTTTCAGCATATGAGCAGTTGTGCTCACGAGGGCGCTGGTTTGTATCTGACCTTTTTTCACATTTCTTGCAACCATTGCTGTCTGGTTACAAATTTATTAAAATGTTTAATTTAGGTTTTAATACAATACTGTTTAAAATTAGAAAGTTCTGCTCACTGTTTTCCATTTCTGAGACAATCTAGGTATCGGACATTAACTTTGTCACTTCTCAAAGGTCAGTTGGGCCTTTTGTTGATCTAATCAGGCTGATTGGAGTATTTCAAGGCTCTGAGTTACACTGTTATGCGGATGAAATCAGGTAACCAGCTGAATCAACATGCTTTGTTTCAGAGTGTCTCCACCTCTATATAACAGGTGCACATGGTAATCAAATTAAAGAGAAACCAAAGAAAATAACTGAGACACAGGAAACTGAACTGAAACATGTGTCAAACCAACCAAAAACAAGAACAAACACAGAATTAATGTAACATATCCAACCCATCAAGGCAATACCTCTTGCCTTATTAACTATTAACATAAAAAATTACCAATAGTCCAGGAGGGTGTGAGAGGGCTTAAAGGGATACTTCAGGATTTAGCATTAAAGTCCCTGTAAAGTCAATTCTACAAAAAAGTTCTAAACACATTATAAATGTTACATATGTATTGCTAAAACATATTACAAAGTCTGTGAACTGTGAAGTACTGAAATGTGCAGTTAGACCATTAAACAGTTTTTCACCATTGCAATTTTACGGATTAATTGGGCGAGGCTAACACCGCCTTCACACTGGCAGTTGAAATCAGCTCCGATGCGGCTACCAAACGACCGGAAGTCATTCATTTCCTATGGAGATTCGCAGACCGCATGCGAATGGGTCCGAAACCGGTCCGACCGAGTGCGGTGCGAAGAAAATCGTGTACGTTGGTCATCCGGATGCGTTCAAAAATTTGAACTCTTGCGAAAGCTACGGACGGTTCCTATCCGAAAATTCCAGCGGAAGTTGAGCGTTGCTATGGTACTGATAAACAAACCTGAATTATTAACGTTTAATAAAAATATAAATAATGATTTTATAACGAGAAGTTGTCATGTCATTTTTTATTTTCATGACTTTCTAACGTTATTAGGGGGGCAGTTAATACAATTAAATTGTAGGCGACATTAAACTATTGCTCACCATATCACAGTTTTTAGTCGACCTGACATGTCAGCAGCCTTCCTATTATAACCCTCATCAGAGAGATCATACAGAACTGACAGAATCAACCTTTCTCTCTTTTGTTCTACCCGCGTCCGACGCTTTTCACTGTGTAGTACGACGTCCGTTGGGAACATATTGCGTATTACGGAGCTGATTTCAACTGCCAGTGTGAAGGCGGCGTAAAACACGGCTCCGTGACGCACTGCAGCCCATGAGCTCCTGGACACACCCCTATTTGATGACGCACTGAGACCTGATCTCTCCACTTACACACAACTGCTCCCCGAGAACATTTGCATTCACAGCTCAATCGCGAGTGACTGTAAGTACTATCAGTTACTACAGCCTACAGTTAGCTAGCTATGCCTTCGACACGGACATGCATGGGCTACTTCCTGGATGCGGTCATCTACAAAACAGATCGGTATCTTCATTTAAACTCCCTTAAAAACGATCACATCAAGAAGAGGTTTTTAGAGAGCCAATACCTGATGAAGAGCTGAGGATCACCGCCAACACCCGCCTCTGTAGAGATCGTTTTATAAACTTTCCTCAGAGACAACTGGGATTCACTGATAATTCACTAATAATCGCTGTTACTGGTGAACGAGGCCGAAACGACGATCTCCCGCCTCAGTGTTCATCCTCCCGTCTCCAAAAGCTAATCAGCTAATATATCACCGTCAACAACTTGCACGCGAGTGGGCGTGGTTTCCACGCAGTTAGCGGACACGCCCCCAGCGTTTGAGAGCAGAGAATCTGCTCATTTTTTCATGATTTTAATAGCTTATTGTATGTACTTGCTGGCTTTTTTTATCACTCAAATTTGGCTGGGTGCCTAATAACACATTTTTCTGTGGTGTGACAAACTCAGAACACATACTTAGTTTTGACTTTACAGGGACTTTAAGCTTTGTATTATATAGAAAACATGTAGTATTTTCGAATTACCATGCTTTCCACCCTCATATCACCTGAGACGAGAGATTTATGTATTTTCTGTGTGGAAAAAATCCTCAGATGACAAAATGACAAAATCGTCATTTTGCATCATTGGAGGATTTTTTGGCCAGAGGCTAAAGACTACAGTCAGTAGTCGGGGCTGTTCCGCATGTTCTCAACCCGCACATAGAGGGTGGGATCTCACTCACAGAATGTACACATAGTGTCAGCCATCTTTTTTTTTGGAAGCTAAGCTAGCAGGCTCTTGTTCTGTGGAGAAAGCTGAGTAGTAGGGGTTACCATCCTCTTTTTCCCGGACATGTCCGGACGTCGATGTCTGGAATTCAGCTTTTGCTTTCTGCAGTTGCCATTCATTGTTTACATGCACACCTTTTGTTTCAATATAACTGAATTCATTCCGATTGGTGAATTTGAATGTAGTGTTTATGTAACGGAGGCCAGCTAGTAGTTGCTGTGCGTGTAAACCTCACTCCCCGATCTCAGTAGGCGCTCTAGCGACAGTCGCTAGAGGCTGCAGTCTTTGGCCTCCTTGTTAGAGCGCCAGACTTGTTAGAAGCGTCGAGTTGGACCCGGGTGTAAGGGGTTACATTCACATGAACGCTAAACAAGTGATCAGTTGTTGTTAGTTTTTTAACATTGCTAAGAAAATTCCCGCTCCTCCATGAGAGATACGAGACCTGTGCATCTCAGTCACGAACCGGTAATCACGCAACAAGTCTCGCGCCCTTCTCCACAAAGCCCCAGAGCCTCGTCCTTCTCGCCACAGTAAACATAATAAAAACGACTGTAGAACGCAAAAGCCGAATCCCGGACATTTTGGGCATTCTCAAAACATTTTCGGTTTGACAACAGGTTCAAGTACACACACAAGCCACGCAAGTTACTCGTGTATTGCAGTTTGGCTGGTGGATGTCACATTAAATGTTTGGCACATTAAATGTAATGTTACTGTAAAATATGGTCCATTTTATGATGTTTGCAAGTATGAATTACCACATACAGTAATTTATGGTATATAAAAAAGTAAAAGGACACTCCCTGAAATCCTTTCGTTACACATCACACATGATTACATTTTATAAATAATTTTGAATTATTAAATATACAAATATATAATAAATAATTATTTTGTTATCAGTAATGTGCATTAGTGTGCTTTATGTTATTTAGTAAATGATTGTTGCATTATTGTCATGTCGTGTGTTACCATGATGGTGTTTTGTCTTCATGTGTATTACCCAGTGCAAGGTCTATGAGAATTAGTCATGATTTTTGAACAGGCTGCTTATGATGAACTCTGATTCTGTTGTCTATCTCTGGCTTTCTATTGTGCCAGCTGTATTAGGTTGTTATTAGTACATTTAAAGGTAAAAAGGCAGAGTTTGGTAGGTAAAGGACAAGTTTGGTATTAAGCTGGGGTGCCCAACCCTGCTCCTGCCGATTGACTGTCCTGCACAGTTTATCTCCAACCCTAATCAAACACACCTGAAGCAACCAATTAAGGTCTTCAGGATCACTTGAAAATGACAGGCAGGTGTGTTTAATTAGGGTTGGAGATGAACTGTGCAGGACAGTCGACCGGCAGGAGCAGGGTTGGGCACCCCTGACTTAAAGCCTTGTTTTAAGATTGTTTCTGATTAAATATTATGGACACATGCTGCTGGAATTTTCTGGTTTATTGGTGAATTTCTATTTTTAATTTTATTTTTTATAGTGTACATATTCACCAGTTTTTGAGAGTATTTTTTTCTCAGCAATGGTTGTGATTAGTAGCCCTTGTTCAGGTCAGCAGTCGAATTGCTTTCTGTCTCTTTCTCTCACTGTCTCTCTCTTTCATATCTCTCATTCTTTCTGTCATAAAATCACAGATTAAGTGAGCAAATGTTCAGACACACTGAGGAGTACCAGCTGCTGTTGTTATGGTGATGTGCACTTTCAGCAGGCAGAGCCCCTGGCTTCCCGGTGTGTTGATTATGGCCCATTATGTTATTTGCGCAGACATTGTTTTTAATCGGCCTGCACATGTTGCCATGGCAACGTGGATGGGGCAATGATTTTGAGGGACTGGGGTCTTACGTCTTGCTGCTGTTTTATACGCTGTTTGTTTACTGGTCACATTATGTCGATGTTGTGGTTAGAGGTGAGAGTTGTGTCTGGCTTGCACCCTGAGA
Source organism: Hybognathus amarus (assembly GCA_030378365.1). Taxonomy (NCBI): domain Eukaryota; kingdom Metazoa; phylum Chordata; class Actinopteri; order Cypriniformes; family Leuciscidae; genus Hybognathus; species Hybognathus amarus. Next base: position 128,749 of record JAQIUQ010006119.1, read on the forward strand.
TGGTGTGTGTGTGTGATTTTATGAACTTGCCTGCTATTGCTCTCAGTGCAAAGATACCCAATTAACATCAAAGCTTGCACTAGTCAAATGTACTACATTCTATTAATGTTCAAGCACAGTGATCTTAACTAACCTCAAAATTTCAGTCCGCTCAGATTCAAGTCCAAACTTTCACTTAATATTCCATAATAATTCTCAGTATCTTGGAGTACTAGTACAGAACATGAATATGGTAATACATGCTAATCATTCTTTCAGAATATGCAGTCATTCAGTATCATAAATTTCTGTCACTTACAAAAAAAGTACTATACCATGCCTTTTGGACATGTACTATACAAGTATATGGGTACACTCTTAAAAATAAGGGTTTCAAAAGAAGGTTTTCACAGCAATGTCATGGAAGAAACATTTTTGGCTCCCCAAAGAACCTTACAGAGAAAAGTTCTTAAAAGAAAATTTTTTCTTAGTGAAAGTCATTTAAAAAAATCTAAAGAATCTTTTTAGAACTTTTTGTGCAATGGAATGATGATATGTATGTTAAAGGTTCTTCTTGGAACCAGTGATGCCAATAAAGAACCTTTGTTTTTAAGAGTGCATCTACCTGGAAATTCATGTTCTACAATATTTACAAAATATGTCCAAAAGGTACTATGGTACTAATTATGGTATTATGTTTTTTAACATAACATGCTTTTGCCAATGCGTAGACATCCAACACACATGGCACCCTTTAGCATCAATATAACACACAGAGTATGGGTAGGTTTAGGTCTCGGGTAGGGTTAGACTACTAGGAGGCGCCTTCTGCCCCATATATATCTGCGTCTCATATTGACGCTAAAGGGTGCCATGTCATGTGCATTGGATGCTCTACGCATTGGCAAAAGCATCAGCCCCTAATGGACGACTGCCACATATAACCATAATAAAACACAACATAAAGGTCCCAGGCCTGGTCCTCTCTCTGGTCCATATATATCTGCGTCTCATATTGATGCTAAAGGGTGCCATGTGCGTTGGATGTCTGATACGCATTGGCAAAAGCGTCAGTATATGACGCCCTGGGATGAGAACGGGCTGAAATACCATAAGTACTACAATGGTCCAAAAAACATGATAATTGGTATATGTTCGAAAGGTGAAGTTTAGAAAAATGTCAAATAAAAAGTCATACATTTGTTAAAGTTATTTAACTGTCAAATAAAATATTGTCTCTATCGATATAAATAATATGAACTATATTTTGCACAAAAACCTTAGTCACTGTAAACAAATAAGTTGCTGCCATAAACTTTTAAGTAATTTCAACTTAAATTACATTAAACTGACTTAAAAATGTGTTGAATCTTGAATAACTTGAAAAAAGTTGAAAATTGCTTAACTTATTTTGATGAATTAAAAACATGTCCTAACTTATTGATCATATGATTTTTTTTTAAGTTTACAGTATCATTATAGAACTGTTTTGCACCATTTGTTATCCTTTTAACTTTTTCACTGCATGAAAGAATGAATGAACAAACGAATGAACCCCTTCATAATTTCACAACTTAAGTTTGTTTGTTTTTTCTCTGGATTTTGCATGTCTGTGTCTGAAAATTATAGTGAGTCTTAGGAATTGGATTGTTTGGGCATGTACAGTACTTAACTGTGATATTTCTAAAGGTGAAAAGATAATTGTTTACATTTTATATAATATCTTGCATGATGTTGAGAGCAAAATGCTCTTTATTTTCTCTGTCTCTGTCTCTCTTTTTCACTTTTGGCAGCCTGTAATTTTTCTTTTTCAATCACACTGGCTCCCATGGCAACTCTATCTGCTGAGTAGCCACACAAGCTCTGTGAAATTGTTCCAGGGCCCCTGTAATTGGGTCCAGGTTAGATGCAGAGAGTAATGTAGTGCGCCAGGAACATTATAGATGCCCGCTGAATGCAGCGGATGGCAGCGTTGGCTTTGATGTGACTATGTAACCTTTCACATCATTTAGGTCATAACACACAACAGCTCTTTTGATAAAAGGCTCTAAAAATAAAGAAGAAAGGTTTGTTTAGCTCCTGTGATATATGTTATGAAAAAATATGTATCTATTATGAAATGATGGTGAAGAAAAGATAAGATTTTTTGGCTTCACAAAATGTTTTTGCTGAATCATACTGAATAATATTTTGCACTTAGATATCACATGAAACATATTTTCAAGGTTACTTGACAAAATTGGACCTTTATACTGTTTAGTACTGTTTGCTACTGGACCTTTGGTACTGTTTGCTTCATTGGCAGATCTTTTTTAAATCTGTTTTATTAAGTATCTTATTGTAGATGTTGTGAAAAAAAGAGTTCAAATGTGGATTTAAAGCAAATTCTCTCATTTGCAGTTGAACTCACATTTGCATAATGCATTTAATTGTATAAACACACCCAAAGAATTATCTTTACACCTTTTGAATTGTCTATATATATATATATATATATATACACACACACACCATGCTGACTGCACTGCACTGATTTTTTTAGTCAGGTTTGTCTGTGCTGAGTGAAGTGGTCCATTAGCGCCCCCTAAAGGACATTTAAAGCAAATTCTTTTTTGTTTCTGTTTTGAAAACACTGGAAAACGCTCATTTGGAATAAAAAAAAATAAAAAAAAATCTTGATCAATGTTATATGGGGTATCCTTGTTTTAAGGATAAACTGCACAAAAATGTGTTATTTTGAGGGGGGGAAATGCTGTAACTTTTCTTTGTCTGAATGTATCGGCCTAATTTAAATACAAATAATGTAATCTTGTAATTTAACAAAACAAAAACTCTAACTCTTTTTCTAGTCCAGAGGCTCACAGTCGCCTGCATTTGTTTTCCCAAGGCCCTGTGTGTCATCACCTGATAAAGGAAGCCAGGAAGAGAAACGTTCCCTTCCAAATGTTCTAAAGCAAACAGGAAAGCCAGAGGAAATGAAAGCTGGAAAGTATTGGGGAATCCAAAACACTTCCCAGTAGTTCAGCAGGATCTCCAATGTTGTGCTGGGAAAAGCTATTCCAGCTCATTCTTCCTGTAACAAGAAAAGAAGGATCTGGAGGTTGGAAGGGAAGAATCCAATTGGATGAGCTCGACGGTTAACGATCCTTCATTTCCGCTATTCAGTTCAGTGAATTCTCTGTTTGGTGTAATAGGTTTCAGAACGTGGTTTGTATTGTAGTCCTTTTTTTCTGGTGTTGTGTGTTTTCCCAGAGAGCAGCAGTGAAGGGGCTGACAACGGGGGGTTTCCACGACATATCTCCATATAAATGGAACAGGGGTGTGTATATCCTTATTAATGTAACAACACACAACACAAATCAACAGCCATCATCTATAGGGTCCTGATTATTAGAGGCACTTGCCAAATCAAACATCACTATTATAATTGCTCATACTTAAGAGTAGAGATTTAAACAAACCCTTAATTCAAAGCATTAAATATAAGGTGCATTACGTCATATATCTGACGTCTTGGGACGTCTTTTGACCATACGTCAATATATGCCTTTTTAGGGCCCCTTAAACGTTGGTAGATGACGTTATCGGATCCTAACTCTACCCCAGACCTAAACCCAACCCGTCACCTAACTGACGTCAAAGGTAAAGCGTCAGTTGATATGACGACCGGGATCGTCATCTACCGACATTTAAGGGGCCCTAAAAAGGCATATATTGACGTATGGTCAAAAGACGTCCCAAGATGTCAGTTATAGACCATTTCACAAGATGTAAACAACACTGGTCCAGAAGCACTTCCTGTTTCAGTTTTTTAACACTACATAAAAGCTGGGATGAAATACAACCAACAGAACATTTAAAACTGAATCAAAAAGTTAAACAAACATCTTTAAGATGTTTTCTTTACATGTGAAATAAAGAAAAGAGTTACAAACTGAAACAGGAAGTGTTTCTGGACGAGTGTTGTTTACATCTTGTGAAATGGTCTATATGACGAATTCAGGGATGAGACTGTGTTACAGCATCACAGACATGAATCATATCTCAAATTGTGCAGCTTGTTGCTGAAGTATATATATATATATATATATATATATATATATATATATATATATATATATATATATATATATATATATATGGCCTAGTTCATAAACAAATAAGCGGAGTTTTGCGACACCATCGGGTCACTTGATGGACTTGAAAAGCGCTATATATATATTTATATATATATATATATATATATATATATATATATATATATATATATATATATATAGCACTTTTCACAAAACAGATTGCATCAAAGCTGCTTCACAGTATCAATCAAGACAACTTAACAGTGTTTGTTTATTCATGGAAAAAGACAATCTCTTTTGGTAGAGCTGATCAGTGGTATCATGGGTCATTTAATTTGAATATCCCCAACTGAGCAAGCCAAAGGCAACAGTGGCAAGGAACCGAAAAACTCCATCAAGTGACCCAATGGTGTCGTAAAACTTACTGTTATTCGTTTATGAACTAGAGGCCATATATATATCCTACACTTATATTCATTTAGGCCATTTTTAAAAAATATATATTTGGCAATTCAATTAAATTTGGCATTTACCTAATTGAAGATTTAAATTAAATGTTTTTATATTTTTAATTATTTAATTTTTTTAAGCTTTGCTGTTTATGGCATTGTAAGATGGAGGCAGCTCTATGTTTAACCTACTGGTGTCACATGGACTAGTATCGCGGCCATTGTCACATACTTGCGACCTCTTAGAGCCTGCCACAATTTTCTGACAGTGTCAGAGATGTAGCATGATGAACCTAAACCAGGTAGGAGAGGATCCTTCATTACTGTAATGTATAGCGTACAACAGCGTCTTACGTCATCAGTGCCACTGAACGCGGCTCAACAACAGAACCGGAAGAGAAAACAATGCTGAAAAAAGTCGTAGTTTTGTTATTTTGAGACCAAAACGTATTTTCGAATGCTTCAAAACATTCTAACTAACCCACTGATGTCACATGGACTACTTTGATGATGTCTTTATTTCCTTTCTGGAAAGGACAGTAGTACCATGGGGTGGCGGTGCTGCCGGCTTTGGGCCTTCATCGCTGCTTGCAGCTATATATATATATCTGTATGTGGCATGACGTCTTAGATGTACCTAGCATGTTGAGGGGACTTATCATTGCTTTGATGCGTTCTTAGGGGCTGATAAACCTGAAGTTCTTCATATACTGTGAACACATCTCATTTTGATCTCCTCATCTACTCTGCGACTTAAGAAAATGGCTACCTTTACTCAGTTTCCCGGTCTCTCCTTCCCACCTTTTCTTTCTCCCACTCACTTTCCAACTCCAATGCATTTGGAGCCAGTAGCAAACATGAATCTAAGCAGGCGGAGAAGATACGTAGAGGGAGCGCAGAACACTGTGTTACCCCTGCAACCCCCCTCCTCAGAAACGCTTTATTCCCATCAGCTGCATTCCTCTTATCACTCTCTTCCAGATGCACGTCGGGCAAGAGGCTCCATAATTCAGGTGGCGAGATCTCAGTCTCCGATCACTTTGGTACGTTATCAGCGCTGACACCAATCTCCTTGAGTGACATTCTACCCAAACGGTTATATAAACCACAGTCCAGGATCAGTGTGTGAAAAGTCAATGCAGCAAGCAGATGAAGCTCTTAAAGGCTCGGGGCAAATGCTTTCCTCTTTCCCTTGTTGTTTCTTTTTTCTTAATTATACGCAGAGCGGCTTCTATGGAAAAGAAGGAAGAGCGGAGATAAATGGCGTGTGTATGATGTTTCTGGCAAAGATTTATTGGTGGAGCTGAAAAAAGTCTTAGTCTGCCTGGAAGCGGAGAGTCAAGATAGTGTGCTGAAACATAAGAACAGAACAGAGTATTTGTATAGAAGTGGTTTGGAGAATGTTGGTTTGACAGCTTCTGGGTAACAAAAACAATTCTCTTTATTCTTTCTTTCTATCTATCTTTCAGGTTTGATTCATTACTTTACAAAAAGTCACACTTTTAAGAAATACATTTGCATTTTAGATATTGAACATTCCATTGTGAGATATTGGGTCAACATTATATATATTTTTTTAAATACAGATTATCTTTTAGGAGAATATCAGTGCCACTAAGTTCTACAAATGGTGATCTGGTAGCGCCATTGATAAGTGCAATATTACGCTTTTTTTCTTTGAAATGCACATTTACAGTAAAGCACTGAGCTTGAGCTTTTATTAAAAAATTTAATTTGCAAAAACCTTATTTTCATAGTGAAAATTGTATATAATCCACTCCAAAGCACTTTCTTTCTGTACAATTCAGCCGCATTTTGCGGAAAGTTTGTTTTCCACAAGACTTTGTGACTTTTCCTACCTCATACTACACTTCAAAAATTGATTTCTTAATGATTTCATGTTTTCTAGTAGTGATTTCATGATGTCTAATGTAAATTAAAACGTATCAGGGGGTGAAAAGGTTTATAAGCCAATATGTGCTCCTCTGCCATGCACCATCTAATGGTTGTAGTGGTAAAACATGTGTTTGCCACCAAGTGTTTTCATCTTTAAATAGGGCTGTCAAACGATTAATCACGATTAATTGCATCCAAAATAAAAGTTTGTGTTTACATAATAAATGTGGGTGCACTGTGTATAATTATTTTATATATATATAAGTACACACACATGCTTGTATATATTTAAGAAGTATTTTTATGTATATACTGTAAATAGATTTATACATAATTTATATGATATGTAAATATAAATATTTTATATATGAATAATATTTTTTTCTTAAATATACATGCATGTGTGTGTACTTATATATATAGGCTATATACAAAATAATTATACACAGTGCACCCACAAATATCATGTAAACACAAACTTTTATTTTGGATGCAATTAATCACGATTAATCGTTTGGCAGCCTACTTTAAACTTTTAGTTTTACAAACGGGGACAATCTTTGAAGGATGAACGAATAATGTTTTTGGTCATCACATTAAAATAACATTTAAATTGGATAAAAATTAGGGCTTTGAAGTGCTGGAAAAAGTGTGAAGCACTTGAAAGTGCTTGAATTTCACTCTCAAAAGGTTGTATGAACTCTGAAAATAATAATGTAAAAACATACTACTATATATGCCACTAGATCATGGTAACAGTTAGAGTTACTACATTAAATCCATTGTGAATGCTGGTGATTTGTGGACTGAAAAGCCTTAACTTGTTTGTTCATGACACAATGTTTCTCCTGTCCATGTCATTGCTGTTTGATCTGTTATCTATGGTTTAATATATACATTAATTATGGTTTAATACAAATAAAATAGGCCCTATAACTTGGTTTATGCCAGTCGTCAAAGATGTAACATTATTCAGGATTAGGTGCACCATATATACATATATATATATTTATATATATATATATATACAGGCATATATATATGTGTGTATATATATATATATATATATATATATATATATATATATATATATATATATATATATGTATATATATATATATATATATATATATATATATATATTTTTTTTTTTTTTTGCCAAAAAGCCTATGGCAGGTTGTCTCATCAAATTTGCTTGGTTAACTGTACCTTTTCTCCTTGGTAAATTACCATTTAAATGTTTCCCAGATTTTAACATATACAGAGAAAATAAACCTTCACTGGAGTAAAAAGTGTGACAGCTACACAAAATATTGTTGTTTTAACTTTAAAAAGTAAGTAACCTGGTTGCCTTATAATTTTAAGTTGATTGAACTGGAAAAAGTGAGTTAATACTATGAAGGAGATTAACGTAATCATCATAAACTCAAAATAATAAGTTATCTCAACAAAATCAAATGATTTAAGTTGATTTGACAAAAGAAAAATATGTTGTGATAACAAATCTTGAAAATATTTTTTTTACAGTGTAGCAACAGTCTCCATATTGGATTAATCTTTCAGGTTTTAGTCATGCACATTATAATGCATCATTACATTTTTTATAATATTAGGCTACATGTATATAAATCTATATTTTATACAGATTTTAAAATTCTTAAATGGATCTAATTGCTAATGATGTTGACAAAATACACCGTATAACATATTTAAAAAAAAACATTCCTGCTGGTGTTCATCTATTCACCTTAATTGAACTCGATATTGGGAATAGGCTATTTGTAAAAGTGTATCTGAATAGAGGAAATGCATTTTACGTCTTAATCTTGTCATCATGCTTCCTCCTTCACGTGTTTACGGAGTCCAAACATATATAAGATTGTTCACATTTAATAGTTGATCTGATTTCATTAACAACCGCAAACATCATACAAGTATTTGAGTTATGCAGGCAAACACAGGTGAAACACACAGAGGTTACCCAGTTCATTCCTAAAGGGACGCGCCCGTTGCAATACAAACCACGCCCAATATCTCAACTCTGCGTTCTGATTGGCTGGGGGCGACTAACAGGGTGTTGATTTCCGGTATGCGGAGGCTGGAATTTCAGGTTTCCCTCTTGTGGGTCTCGGGGTAGCGTAGAGGGGACGCGCATCTCCCTGATCACCGACACATTACCATCTTCCGTTTTCATGCATTTTATCGTATGTGTGTAGTCTTGGATAAGGATGACGGAGAGCGCAGGGAATAAAAAAGAGGATTGTCATGCAGCGAATGGTGTGAAACCAGGAAGAAATGGCATGGTGAAGAACCATCATCACCATCATCAGTATCAAAAGCAGGAGAAGGTGAGGCCACATCATGCATTAAGAGCTTCGAATCATGCATGTCTAATATTTCATATCTACAAGTGCATTTTGTTGCTGATGTTGATGCATGGCAACACAACAGCTCTTCTCAATACTGGTAGTGTTCAGTTAGTGCATGACGTGCAGTTTCACTGTTTATGACATGATCACATGTGGAAAAGTAAAGTTTGACAGCCAGATGAGATTACTTAGATTAGTAGACTTACTCCTCATAAAACCTTTTTATGAGTCCTGGGCATCTTAACATCTGAAACATCTCTACGTGAACAGTGAAAACTGTTGAACCAGAAAGTTATTTTGCAACCTCATGTTGTCTTTGCATTTGTAAGTCAAATGCACCGAGAGAGACAAGCCAAGATATGGATGCATTTTTTGTACCTAAGACTTCAGGGACTTTTAAATATAAACCAGCTTTGATAATTATTCACTGGATAAATGTGTCGCCTTGATCACTGTAAGTTTTAGTAAAATACTTTAGAATTATAATGTGTGTGTTGTTTCTGTGAATATTTCCATTTGTTTCATATAGGTTTATAGAAAATAGATCTATAGATTTTTTAAAAAGACCTATATAGGTAATACAGTTCTGCTTCTAGATTTGATTAGTCCTTGCATTTAGCTTGCATTAAATATATAATGGGTTTTAGTAACATACATTTAAATATTAATATGCAAATCTTATTTTTATTATTACTTACATCTATATTGTGTGTTTCATTTAAGTTTATTGATAAATCAATCAATGGATCTAATGGCATGCCATATGCTATATGCACTGAGGAAGGCAAGTCAGGATCTTGGTGTCATATCTCGGATCTCTGGAAGCATCTCATGATTCGAGTTAAAGCTCTAGGAATTTCCGTCATGTGCCTCCTATAAGTGTTTTGAGTGGGAGATTGGTCAGATTTATCTATTCCAAGATATTCCCTACTTTGTTATTGTCACATCTCCCTTGTTTAGGCAGCTAAAACTGTCTTTGCTCTGATTCACTCTTCATTGTAATGTTTATAGTAATAGCCTTTAAAGGTATATCACACAGATCTAACTTTTGTAAGTGTTATCGCTCACTTTTCTTGGACACCACTTTGAGCCTTGTGGTTGTGCTGCTATCTGGAGCTGGCGGCGACTCAGTGGATGTCACTGTTGCTAGACTCCATGGTATTTGTTCATGGGGCATGACTAGTCACATGTGCCTGCAAATCACAGGGTTTTGAATGACCTGCTGGTCTGTTTGGACAGACTTGTATGGGATCATTTGGTCACCATGAGTAACAGAGTTCTTGACAATGGGAAACCAAATTTTGAATCTTTAAGTTACTCCGACTTGAAAATTGTCCATTAATAAAGCTTGCAGTCTTACAAATGCATGGCACTGTTTCTGTACTAAATTGTTAAATGAGTCAAAAGGATCCGTATCCGTTGTTCTGCAAACGTTGCAATTTACACAACTACAATGTGATGGTATCATGACTACAGTGTTTTGATGGGTTTTGCTTTACAGGTTTATGCATGCTGCATGCAATGGAGAACTTTACCAGCAGCACGTTTGCGGCTCAGATTCCTTCGAGAGAAACTCCCATGCTGGTTGCCTGTGCTCACGTACATGGGCTACGGCATCCTCACGATTTTTGGATATCTACGGGATTTCATGAGGAGTGGAAAATAGAAAAATGCCACATAGCCAGAGAAAGGGAGGAGCAGAAGGTAAACACTGTCATGTGTGCTTGGTGGAAAATTAGATGTATACACTACTGTTCAGAACGTTATTGTTGTTAATTAAAATAAATGAATACTTTCATTCAGCAAAGATGCATTAAATTGATCAAAAGTGACAGTAAACATATAATAAGTGTTTCTTGATCACGATGAGCACTGAATAATGGAGTAATAATGCATAAAAAAAAATTAGCTTGCATTTTAAAATATATTTAAATAGATGCTGTTTTTTTAATAATATTGTAATATTATTTTGCAATATTAATTTTTTTGATTATATTTTCTGATCCCAAACTTTGTAACAAGTTTTAATGTAAAGATGGAAACTCTTTTATTGTTAAATTACAATAATTTTATAGTAATTTTAAAATTTATAGTAATTATACAATTTTTATAGTAATTTTATAGTTTATAGTAAATTACAATAATAATAAATAAATGATTTTATCTTAAATGATTACAGTTCATATGCCAGAAAATATTTTGAGAGTAATTTACTGTGTCTGTACAAAAAATGAAACTTAATTTATTGGTGTAAGTTTGAGAGGAAGAGGTCATTTTGTCAGAGGAAGGATATTGTGCAGTTTACCGTTCCTGTAAAGTACTTTAGGGCACTGAAAGGTTTGCGGTTTTTTTGCGACATGCTTTTAATGGATGTTGTTCTTCCTAAATATTGAAATATTGAATTGTTTTCTGTTGGTGAAACAAAAACAAATTTGTTTGGCCCCCCCAGGGCTTTTGTTCCACTTTATCAGAGACTTTGAGAATTTCTACACAAGGAATTTATACATGAGGATTCAGGGACAGCTGGAACAGGCCCAATTGCGGTGTTCCTGGGGCCAAGTTTGACCTTGTTGAGCGAGTTCCAATGATTACAACTGGACCTTTGAGTAAGTCGGCTGTCTTGAACCTGAACACACACACACACAAACACATCTAACTGTTTTACCTCCCAAGATGAGAGCCGAATGAATCTAATGATGCTAATATCTAGGTCATGTGTACAATAAACTTTGGAAAGTAAGGCTACTTTTAAGTATAACCTGAAATATGAGGTGACTGAGGTTGATTGAAACTAACAATCCAGTATAAGGTTGTGAAGGACTAGCAGTTCGCTCAAAAGAAATCTTAACGCAATTGAACTGTCTCTTTCAGATACACTGGGCGAGTGGTGAAGAATGTGATAAACCTGGGCTCGTATAATTATCTGGGCTTTGCAGAGAACAGGGGCATTTGTGCCACAGCTGCTGGAGAAGTGACGGTGAAATTTGGGTAGAGCGTTGGCCAGCACCAGACAGGAAATGGGTCAGTGCTCATTCGGTTACTTCTTTAGGAAATATTGGGACATAAATGCTGGGCATTTTTTATTGGTGCTGGCACACAACCCTTAAGCGTTAAACAGACACATAATGACATACCATTGATTTACTGACATTAATGAAAGCTCAAATTGTGTAGATCACAGAAAATAATTGCTTTTAATTTGTTTAGACTTCGGCCAGTAAGCAACCAACCACCTAAAATCCACCCAAAACACACTGGAGGACTAAGGGACCATTTACACAGAATGTGTCTTTATTTAAAAAAATAATTCTTTTCTACAAATCTTTTTCGGAAACACTTGATACATTAATAGGTTTTCTATTTAAAGGGATCACTCCACTTTTTTTTGGAAATAGGCTCATTTTACCACTCCCCAGAGTTAAACAGTTGGGTTTTACCGTTTTCAATTTTTTTTATATTTAGAAGAATATGGTAACCAGACAGTTTATTGGTCTCATTGACTTCCTTAGTATATTTTTTTTTCCTACTATGGAAGTCTATGATATGGTGGCGTATTGCATTCACTTGAAGAAAAAAAAATCTACTCTGTTTTTCTGAATTAACGAGTTAATTTTTCATAAGAAAACGTTTTTTCCTCTGTTTTTCTGAATTAACGAGTTAATTTTTCATGAGAAAAATTTTTTTGCTCTGTTTTTCTGAATTAATGAGTTAATTTTTCATGAGAAAATTTTTTTTTGCTCTGTTTTTCTGAATTAATGACTTAATTTTTCTATGAGAAAAAAAGTTTTTGCTCTGTTTTTCTGAATTAACGACTTAATTTTTCATAAGAAAAATTTTTCATTCAGAAAAACAGAGCAAAAAAAATTTCCATGAAAAATTAACTCATTAATTCAGAAAAACAGAGCAAAAAAAATTCTCATGAAAAAATTAACTCGTTAATTCAGAAAAACAGAGCAAAAACTTTTTTTCTCATGAAAAATTAACTCATTAATTCAGAAAAACAGAGCAAAAAAAATTTCTCATGAAAAATTAACTCGTTAATTCAGAAAAACAGAGCAAAAAAATATTTCTCATGAAAAATTAACTCGTTAATTCAGAAAAACAGAGCAAAAAAATTTCTCATGAAAAATTAACTCGTTAATTCAGAAAAACAAGTAGATTTTTTTTCTTCAAGTGAATGCAATACGCCACCGTACAATGAGACCAGAAACTGTCTGGTTACTGATATTCTTCTAAAAATCATAAAATCGGCTGAATGGATTTGAAAATGGTAAAACTAAACTGTTTAACTCTGGGGGAGTGGTAAAATTAGCCTATTTCCGAAAAAAGTGGAGTATCCCTTTAAAAGAAAAGAAAAACTGCATTAGACTAAACTGAGAAGGGTCATATAGCACTTACATATTGCTGTCCTATTGTTATTTTAACTGCTTCTATTGCTCTCCTCATTTGTAAGTCACTTTGGATAAAAGCGTCTGCTAAATTATTAATTCTAAATGTAAACAAAAGTCTAACTTCTTTTAACTTCATTGCTGTGCTTTTCGCTTCACTTCAAGCTGTTTTCATCCATCTGCTAACCTTCATTATATTAAACTCTGTTAGGTTTTTATAAATGAAATTTGTTTACAGAAATGACAACTATATTTAAAATAATACCTCTTCTATCTCCATGCAGCAGATATTTTCTTGTTCGTTAGGCATCCTCTCACATTTCCCACATGAGCACCTGTACAACAATTAATAAGTGAACATGTTGCAACATGTTCAACATGTTTCTGTGTGTGTGTTGCTCATCCATCACTACACAATGGCTGAAAAAACTCTACAACAACAACAACTAATTAAAGCACTCAAATAACCATTCAGAAACTTACTGGTTCATTCTCAAAGGAGTCTCCGAAGTATCTCTTTCATCCATGATTTATGAATATTCAAAATATCTTGTTTTCTATTATTACAAATTCATATGTTCTTAGTTTTCCAAGGTTTTGTGTTAATACATCAAGTTTACACACATGGGTCTAAAATGACCCATCTATGCAAGCGTGATAAAACAAAAGAATAAAGAAAACTTTAGGTTTAAATAACCAATGTCACAGTTGTTTAGATCAACACATTTACTGTAACACTTAAAGTATGTTTATTGGCCACTTTGTCACAAATACAGTAACACATGTAACCGATAACACTGAAATTGTAGTGTAGTGCAACTGTAGGGGATCTCCTCACCACCAATGTGCAGCATCCACCCGGATGATGATACAGCAGCCATAGTGCACCAGAACGCCACCACATGAATAAAAATGAATGAGGAGGTAAAAGTTTTGTACCCAACAGTGACAATATATACTTGTGAATATATATATATATATATATATATATATATATATATATATATATATATATATATATATATATATATATATATATATATATATATATATATATATAACTTTCTATTGCAACTTTTATTTCTTTACCTAGCTATTAGATAAAATAGAATATGTCGACCGCAAGCTAGCTAATAGTATTGGACATGTTTCTTTTTTGAACTAGTAATGGATTTCAAGGTCAAGGTAACCTTAGCCTAAACGTTCAAATATTAGGCTATATCTAGATGTCTTTCACAAAATATCAAATATTTGGTGTGACAAAAAAATTATTAAATAAAACTTACATGCATGAAATATACAAAAGCAGACATGTTAAATTGTGAAATTCATATATATATATATATATATATATATATATATATATACTACTTATAAATATCAAAGGTTCCTATATGGGTCATTTTTGACCCATGTGTGTAAAATGTATGTAAAAAACAAAACGTGTTTGTTTATAAAGAAAGGAAAAATAAATATAATGATTTGTGGAAATCAAAAACAAGATATTTAATGAAAACCTGGATTAATAAATGATAAAATACTTTTCTTTCAAATATTCAGCAAAGAAACATAAATGCGGGTCTTTTTAGACCCATGTTGTGCATTAGAAGGGTAGAGACACAAAAACGTATTGAGTTAGAAAAGAAAGAAGAAAAATTTAAATAAGGATTTGTAATGATCTAAAACAAGTTAATTGAGGAATACCTGGAATACAGAATGATGAAATTGATTTCTTGCGAAGATATAGAAAATGAAAACTCAGTCGGGTCTATTTAGACCCATGTTGTGCATCAAAGGGTTAATAAAGTTCAAGTCGCAATGAAGCTGAAATAGCGATCGATATTTTCTTCTGTATTGTGGCGTAAGTCCAATGATCGGTGGTGGTGATGAAAAAACCATCACCACCCCGTTTTCACTGCAAGATCCACGTTTGACATTTTGATAAAGTAATTGCAAGGTCAATTTTAAAAAACTATATGAAACATGCATGGAAGAATTGTTCCCAGAGAGATCAATATCACATTTATATAATAGGGTGATTTTTTTTATTTCATGCTGACTTTAAATCTAGTAGGAGCTTACTAGGATGACTTTGCTTTCGAAATATACACAGGTGTTTGTTCTCTAGCTACTGTTTATAATATGTGAGTGTTTGCTTGCATTAGCTGATTTATTTCTGTGATTTGCCTAGGCAACCTCGACAGGCATGAAGAGTTGGAGAAACTAGTGGCGTCATTCCTGGGAGTGGAGTCGGCTATGGCTTTCGCCATGGGCTTTGCAACCAATTCTATGAACATTCCTGCGCTAGCCGGCAAGGTTTGAAGCTCTAGACTGTTTACTTTCCTCACTCTCTATTTTCCAGTTTGCCAACTCCTCTCTTCCTATCTCTTGCTGTGATGATCTATCCAGGCAACTCCTAAAAATCAGTAGGAGTGTCAGCAAAGGCGGATCCCACCTTGACCTGTCAGTGCTTGTTTAAATGATGCATGTGTTTCTAGTGTGAATGTTTTCCTTTGTTGGTTTAATTGTGTTTGTAACGTTTTGTCACTTGTGCAGTGGGAGGAGATCACTGTAATAGTACAGATAGTCCAATGGTTCCAACTCAAATAGTTTGTGTAGCACACAATGGAATGCACTTGATAAGGCACAAAATGACCACAGGAAACGTGCTTAGCTGCAAGTGATCCAGAGAGTTTCCCAACCTCACTTCCTGTTACTGGCCAGAAGAGGTCTAGTGATTTAGCACTGAAATGCCATTCAACAATTTCAACATGTCACTGAAACAACAAGACAAAAGAAGCAACAGAAATAGTTTTTCAAAAGCTTTACCTCACATCTTAAAAAGTGTCTAAAGACATTTCAAAGCTAATTAAAAAAATAATTGAATCAAAAAAAATATTTTTATAAACACTACTGTTCAAAAATTTGTTGTCTGTAAGTTTTGTTTTTTTTTTTCTTAAAAGAAATGAGCTTTTATTGAGTAAGGTGATCAAAAGTGATTTGTAAAGCATTGTTACAAAAGATTTCTATTTCAAATAAATGCTGTTCTTTTGAATTTAGAAAAAAAAAGATAAAAAATTAAGCAGCACAACTTTTTAACATTGATAATAAAAAGAAATGTTTCATGAGGACAGAGGGAGTGGAAAATAGAAAAATACCACATAGTCTCCACAGGAGGAGTAGAAGATAAACATTGTCATGTGGGCTCGATGGGAAAAATAAAATATGTACTATAGTTTTAGTATTTTTACTAAAACTATGTAGTATTTTTTGAAAAAAAAAAATTATACTTTCATAAAGCAAGGATGAATTAAACTGACCAAAAGTGACAGTAAAGACAATGTTACAAATGTTGTTTTTTTGAACTTTCTATTGACTTTATGCACAGCTGCACTACTTCCTGAACCTAAGCCAGCTCCTTGTTTCCTGTCTGCCATTATTGGCCAAACTTGATTAATTCAGGTGTGTTAACACCCAATCAGACAACAGATGGGAGGAGATTTCACTCACGGACTTACATGGCTGAGAAGAGTATATTTAAGAGTTTAATTATGTATTTTATGACATAAGCGTACATTTTACCAGTTGTTACTTACAGTTTATACAAACATATTATCGACCAGTGGTTGTATCTCAAACGTAATAACAGCTGTTGAATATAAGATTGCATTATGATTCATTAGATAAATAGAACCGAATGAAGTCATATCCGTAGTATAAATTTTGAAACCTATACATTTTTCTTAAACTCGCCTTCATTTTGTGTTAAAATTGAATATTATGTAGGCTATTATTATGTACAACTGTATTTATCATTTACATGACATCTATTCTAATGCCCAGGTGGCATATACAATTATAGAACTGTAAAAGCAGGCTGTTTAGTTAAAATAAAATAATAAAAAATAATAATAAATCCTGTTTTCGATGCTAAAGACTGTAATTTTTTTAATGACATTTTTTATATCATTAAAAAATAATTATTATATATTTCTAATAAAGGGACTGATGAGATGATCTTTAAGTTTATTCAGCTCCGTATGGAGAGGGATAACCATAGACAGTAAAAGATAGGAAAGAGGGATAACTGTTAAGGCTTTCACAGGCGTGAGTAACGAGTTCCTGTTTCCGGCGTGACGATCGAGTCTGTCCCAAAAATACCTCTCAATGCACCCTCGCGGACTCGCGCTAAGGGCCCTATAGGTCTGCACTACATGACGTCACCGAAGTGTGGACTCTGAGGAAGTCCACAAGTCCGGAGTGTGCCATTTGGGACAGGGCCCTACACTTCGGATTCTGAACGGAAATAGTAGACCCATAGACCATCTGGGTATCTTCGAAACACTCATTTCAACATACTACGGTTTGGGACGTACTTAATTCTATTTTCGAATACTGTTTAGGATGGTTAGTATGCGAATTCGGACGCAGCAATTCTCTGGTGTGTCTGATTATTGTTGCCATGACTACTGAGGTCAGGCACACCTGGATTAATCAATTTGGCCAATAATGGTAGAAAGGAAACAAGGAGCTGGCTTAAGTTAGGGAAGTAGTGCAGCTGTGCATAAAGCCAATTCATCAAAGAATCATGAAAATGAAGTGTCTTGTTTCAACATATCAAGCAGCACTGTTTTCCATTATAATAAGAAATGTTTCTTGAGCATGCAAGTCAGCAAATTTGAATGATTTATATTTTTGATTGAATTTACACAGCCATTGGTGAGCATAAGAGACTAAAAACATTGAAATATTGTTTTGCCGCAAACTATAGAACGGTTGTCTGTGTCCCTCATTTCCATATCTTTTTTTATTGTTTTTGATGTTATACCTTTTCTACTGCTTTTTATGTGTGAAATGTGTAATGAAAACTTATAAGTGACAGTAAAAATTGTACTATTTGTGTATATATGTGTGTTTATATATATATATATATATATATATATATATATGCGTAAAATATCAGTAAAAGCCTCTAAATGCCATTTGAAATTTTCCTCTAGAATGACCATTTTATCAAGCTTGTATATTTAAGTTCAGTAATTTCACATAAATGGCAATGAAGATTACCTTTTAATTGTCATTTAAGTGAAATTACTGAACTTAAATATACAAGCTCGATATAAATGGTCATTTTAGAAGAAAATTTCAAATGGCATTTAGAGGCTTTTGCATCTGAACTCTTCATAATATTACTACAAAGTAAGTATCTACTCAATGACCTGACTCGGGTTTTCTTTGTTTGTAGGGATGTCTGATTCTAAGTGACGAGTTGAACCATGCCTCTCTGGTACTGGGAGCCCGGTTGTACGGCTCCACCATACGGGTCTTTAAGCACAATAGTGAGTTTACACTCACAGGCACATCTCTTACCAAATCTACTCAAACACACAAACTCACTTAGTATTCACAGCTGTTAACAGCACAAGGTAAATAAATGAACTTTTAGTGGAGCTCCAGTGCACACAAACCCCGACCCACATCTCTGCATCTGCTTGAGTGGAAGATTAACAGACCTTGAGCCATGTTAAAATCTTGAAGGTCTTAAAGTTTAATGAGGTTACTTATTTGTAGTCTGGACGTTTTTTGGATTTTTTTTCTGAATGCCAATTTGGTTAATGTCCAGTCAAACACTATGAATACAAATGTTATTAGTGGAAAGGTCAGCTCTCAATCGCAGTTTGGCTGTGTTATTTTAAATGAATCATTTAAATAGGCAATTTGGACAGATGACTGTCTGCCAGTGATTAATAAATAAGCATCTAAACTGATAAAGTAACTTGAGGTGTGTAATGATCCTTGAAACCCTTGAGTCAGATTGTATGAGGCTTTGGGAAACTTCAGCAGCACTCTGATCACTTATTACTAAAGTGCTCTGAGCAGTTCTCTCACTGAAAGTTTGTAATGAACTTTGTGCTGTGGTTTCTTACATTATGACCAAGGACACGGGCAACATTTTAATCACTATGACCCCAGAAAACCACAAAGTTCTTAATTGACCAATGAATGAAACCAGTTTCTTATGTCACCAATATCCTGCCATTTTAATCTGCATTTGTTATGAAGACGCATCATCGATTCACATTGAACACATCGACCCTATATATATATATATATATACACACACACGCATTTTATTACACACACAAACTTATTTTAGAATCGATTTAATCGATTTTAACAAAATTATAATATATATATGATAATACTTCAGATGCAAAAGCCTGTAAGTCTGTCTAATGTTTTTTTTATTTTTTTTATTATTAACATTTTTATCAGGCTCCTATGTATAGGTTTCTACCTAAGTACCAGATATTCCTAAATGGGCTGAGGGATTTAGTGAGTTTGAAGTGAAAGTATTTGATTAACGTATACTATGTGCTGAGAGAATTCACTCAGTATTATTATCTCATTTTTGACGTAGGTGTCTTTTAGAGGCTATTGCATTGGAGCTCATATATATCAATATGTGTGTATGTGTGTGTGTATATATATATATATATATATAAATATATTAGGGCTGGGCAACGATTAATCACGATTAATCGCATCCAGAATAAAAGTTTGTGTTTATATATATGTGTGTGTAGTGTGTATAATTATTTTGTATATATAAATACACACACATGCATGTATATATTTAAGAAATATTCGCATGTATATACTTTATATATATTTATACATAATTAATATTATATGTAAATATAAATATTTGATATATTAATAACACATTTTTCTTAAATATATACATGCATGTGTTTGTATTTATATATACAAAATAATTATACACACTACACCCACATATATTATATAAACACAAACTTTTATTCTGGATGCGAATTAATCGCGATTATTTGTCCAGCCCAATATATATATATATATATATATATATATATATATATATATATATATATATATATATATATATATATATATATATATATATATAATGTGTGTGTGTATATATATATATATATATATATATATATATATATATACGTGTATATATATATATATATATATATATATATATATATATGTGTGTACACACACAGTATATATATATATATATATATATATATATATATATACACAAACACATGCATAGTTAAATTGATTAAAAAATGGCAGTAAAGACTAACATTGTTAGAGAAATTTTTTTTTGCTTTCTGTTCATCAAAGGATCTAGAAAAAAGCATAAATTTCTACAAAAATATTAAGCATCACAACTGTTTAACATTGCTATTAATAATACATATATCTTGAGCACCAAAATCAGCATATTAGAATAATTTCTGAAGAATCATGTGACAGCTGAAGACTGGAGTAATGTTGCTGAAAATTCAACTTCGAATGAATTGCATCAAAAAGAATTAGGCTAATTACATTTTGAAATGTATTAAAAAACACAAAATAGTTATTTTAAATTGTAATAATATTTTGCAACATTACTGTACTGTACCGAACTGTAGTTTATTTATCATTACATTGCAACTATTAACTGCCTTTCAAACACAAAATGTTCTTTGTTTTGCACCAGATATGCAGAGCCTTGAGAAGTTGCTCAGAGATGCTATTGTTCATGGACAGCCCAGGAACACATCGACCCTGGAAGAAAATCCTCATTCTTGTTGAGGGCATCTACAGGTGATTAAACATCTCTCACTTTCCTGGAATTCATCTCATTCAAAATGTGCAATTCTGTACTCCTGTGGTTTTCTCAGGTATGGAACATGTTATCACATTCACATATACATTAAATATTGCGCTTTTTACAGTTTAACCATCGAATGAATTGCCACACGTTTCAAAGTTTAGATCTACTCTAACCGGTCCTTTACTTGAGTATGGAGGGCTCCATCGATACGACTGCCAGAAGTTATAGCCCTGAAAAGAAGTACAAGGCATACCTTTACCTGGATGAGGCTCATAGTATTGGGGCATTAGGACCAAGTGGTCGAGGGGTGGTGGAGTATTTTGGACTGGACCCCAAAGATGTAGACATCATGATGGGCACCTTCACAGAAGAGCTTCGGTGCATCTGGTGGATACATAGGAGGAGGAAGGTATGAAGTGCCAATTTGTAATTGCAGGCAATTCCTGACCAATAGCTGAAGCCCAAACAACAACTTGTTTATATACTCCCTTTATATTTTATATATTAAAAAGGTTTAACAAATATACACTACCGTTCAGAAGATTGTGGCTTCTTTTGTAAACGAACAGTGTATATATAAAGCCTACAAAATATTTAGGCATTTTGAAACTGTAATGGTTGTTTGTTTTCTCATTATATTTTTGGGTACATTTACACATCAGCAATGTACTAAAAATGTTTCGTGTACACAGGGATCAATGAAAACGACTAAAAACACTGTATTATACAGCAGGCCAGTAGATGGTGATGTCACTTTGTAAAGAAACTCTATGCACTATGCAACATGTAATATGCATGCACATGACATCACCATTTTCACAAATTTGCGTTTTGTAGTTTACATGGAGACGATTATGTCACAGTTTTCAGAAATTAAATTTTCAGGCTGTTGTCAAGTAAAATGACGCAGGTTTTTTTATTAAAAATGGTGTTGGGTAAATTATTCCTGTGACTCGCCTGCGTGTTCCTTGTTGAATTTATTACTATTTTCGTTACTCATTTGTCATGCGTTTCATTACAGCCACACCCTGACAGAAACGTCTTTTCAGTCCTTAGGATTTGATAGACTACCTGCGAACTAACTCTCACAGTGCAGTTTACGCCACCTCCATGTCGCCTCCTGTCTTGGAGCAAAATCAGTCACTTCTATGAAGTGCATTATGGGAGAGATGGAATGACAATAGGTGAGCTTTACTAAACTTTCTTAACTTTGGTCATGCTTTCTTTTAAGAATCTGAGGCACCCAAAAATAAATACTGTCATTATTTATTCCCTAATGCCATTCCAAACCCATATGATTTTATTTCTTCCATGGAACACTAAGGTAGAATTTCTTAGTACAATAATGGCCTCTTTTTCTTCCATATTAATGTTAATGAATGTGAATTGAAACTTTCTAGCTTTAAAAAGGAGAAACAGTATAAAAGTTACATAAAAGTGGTCCACATGAAGATAGCTTTATGTGAGAAACGGACTAAAATTTAAGTTTTTAAAAATAATAATAATACAATCACACAGGTTTAAACATTGGATTTTGTATATAATGACAGACTTTTAATTTTGGGTCATCTCTTGAAGTTCTGAATATTATATATTTCTCAACTGTGTTGTTGGGTGCACCACAAGGTGGCAGGATTGACCCAAAAATGTATAATCAGCTTGCATGGATCTACTATGGATGGTTATTTATATGTGTACATTTATTTACCTTGTAGAATTTATGTATTTTTATTTTTTACTAATGTAACTTGCATACTGCAACAGCTAATTCATGTGGCATAGATACAAATCAAAATGCCAGATATTGACATCACATGAATGTTGTATCACTACAGATCAAGAGTCATTTACTATACACAATATACTATAGGCTCTTTTTTTGGTTACACTTTATTTGGTAACATTTTATTTTACAGTGTCATTGTTACATGTAATAACTATAAATGATGCATAATTACATGCAACTAACCCTTAACCAAATTCTAATCCTACAGTAAGTATATGTAGTTAATTATTGTTACTCGCTACTTAAAAAGGAAATTCCTTTTAGTCACCACTCATGTTTTCCAACCCGCAAGACCTTCGTTCATCTTCGGAACACGAATTAAGATATTTTTGATGAAATCTGAGAGCTGGATCACTCCTCCATACTAGTCCATAGGCTTCTTGAGGGATTGAAACTTGCCGGCCTCGAAAAGTTATTAAAGACATTGTTAAAATAGTCCAAGTGACTACAGTGGCTCAATCTTAACTTTATCAAGCGACGAGAATACTTTTTGTGCGCAAAAATACCCCAAAATAACGACTTTATTTCAACTATTCATTTCCTTCTCTCTGGGCCTTCCTAGTTTAACAGCCAGCGAATGATCTGTTGTTGTACGTCACACGCATCACACACATGATCAGTGTCGGCCAATAGTGAGCCTACGTGTGGCAAACTTAAGATTGAGCCACTGTAGTCACTTGGACTATTTTAACGATGTCTTTAATAACTTTTCGAGGCCGGCAAGTTTCAATCCCTCAAGAAGCCTATGGACTAGTATGCAGGAGTGATCCAGCTCTCAGATTTCATCAGAAATATCTTAATTCGTGTTCCGAAGATGAACGAAGGTCTTACGGGGTTGGAACAACATGAGAGTGAGTAAATACTGACAGAATTTTTATTTTTGGGTGAACTATCCCTTTAAATGTGCAATTACAGTGTAACAATGACACCGTAAAATTAAGTGTAACTCTTTATTTTAATGTGCCTGTGTTACAGTGCAATGATATATTAAAGCACTGAGTAATATTAATTAACTACATTTACCTACTATAGGGTTAGGAATTGGTTGAAGGTTAGTTACATGTAATTATGCATCATTTATTGTTGTTGCTATGGTAAACATTATGTAACAGACACTGTAAAATAAAGTGTTACCGCTTTTTTTTGGTTTAGCAAAGTAGTTTAGTAAACACATACCCTGTCCTCCTCCTTATGTAATTTCCTCTTTTCATATATAGTATATTTGCGCATCATTGACTGAAAAGTGTCCCTTTACTTTGTCAACTCCATTGTTCTTGTCTTTGCTTTATCGAACTGTTTTATTTCACTGTGAAAATACAATCTTTAGGTTTGTTTGCTCTGTGCGCTCTGGATAAACTTGGCCCAGAAATTGAAATAAGTGTTTCTCAGGATCACTTTGAAGTGAGACGAGGGGGAGAGGGAGATCTGTCGATGTGAGATTTTCTTCATACAATTTCCCAGCGCTCATAAAATGAGACTGATTAGTTCAACAGCTGTACACAAACTCCGTCCAGGTAAAATATTTAGCTCAAAGTTTAAACCTCAGAAATGTGTTAACAATTACCCATGTAACTAGTGTGATCTGGCCCTATGGTTAGACCCACCAAACTGCCTCTTTTCCTCTCTGCCACTCAATCAACGTCGGCAGCTACAACAAACAGGCTCGGGCCCAGGCGAAAGTGTTCAATATGACTAATATGAGTATAACTTTGCTTGGCTGAGGGCTATTTTCATCTCCCCATAAAGACTTATTGTTCCCATCATCCTTGAAGATGTCTACCAGTGACTTTTCTCTTCTTATTCACCTGCTGATGGACTTCCTGACTTTCACCAGCATGATGCATCCCACATTGATGCGAAAAACTCCTTGTTCTGCTCTTTCTGGCACTAGTAAGGTGTTTTCTTTTTATAATTATTTATATGTGTTATTTACACTCACCGGCCACTTTATTAGGTACCCCATGCTAGTAACGGGTTGGACCCCCTTTTGCCTTCAGAACTGCCTCAATTCTCGTGGCATAGATTCAACAAGGTGCTGGAAGCATTCCTCAGAGAGTTTGGTCTATATTGACATGATGGCATCACACAGTTGCCGCAGATTTGTCGGCTGCACATCCATGATGCGAATCTCCCGTTCCACCACATCCCAAAGATGCTCTATTGGATTGAGATCTGGTGACTGTGGAGGCCATTTGAGTACAGCGAACTCATTGTCATGTTCAAGAAACCAGTCTGAGATGATTCCAGCTTTATGACATGGCGCATTATCCTGCTGAAAGTAGCCATCAGAAGTTGGGTACATTGTGGTCATAAAGGGATGGACATGGTCAGCAACAATACTCAGGTAGGCTGTGGCGTTGCAACGATGCTCAATTGGTACCAAGGGGCCCAAAGAGTGCCAAGAAAATATTCCCCACACCATGACACCACCACCACCAGCCTGAACCGTTGATACAAGGCAGGATGGATCCATGCTTTCATGTTGTAGACGCCAAATTCTGACCCTACCATCCGAATGTCGCAGCAGAAATCGAGAACTCATCAGACCAGGCAACGTTTTTCCAATCTTCTATTGTCCAATTTCGATGAGCTTGTGCAAATTGTAGCCTCAGTTTCCTGTTCTTAGCTGAAAGGAGTGGCACCCGGTGTGGTCTTCTGCTGCTGTAGCCCATCTGCCTCAAAGTTCGACGTACTGTGCGTTCAGAGATGCTCTTCTGCCCACCTTGGTTGTAACGGGTGGTTATTTGAGTCACTGTTGCCCTTCTATCAGCTCGAACCAGTCTGGCCATTCTCCTTCTGACCTCTGGCATCAACAAGGCATTTCCGCCCACAGAACTGCCGCTCACTGGATGTTTTTTCTTTTCGGACCATTCTCTGTAAACCCTAGAGATGGTTGTGCGTGCAAAATCGCAGTAGATTAGCAGTTTCTGAAATTCTCAGACCAGCCCTTCTGGCACCAACAATCATGCCACGTTCAGTCACCCAAATCACCTTTCTTCCCCATACTGATGCTTGGTTTGAACTGCAGGAGATTGTCTTGACCATGTCTACATGCCTAAATGCACTGAGTTGCCGCCATGTGATTGGCTGTAAAATAAAGTGGCCGGTGAGTGTATTTTAGTGTAATTAATTTTTTGGGGATTTCTTGGAACAGAAAACCAATCCCTCTTTTTATTTTCTTTATACACCGTTCTTTTTCATAAATTCAGTATTTATCCAGAAGTCCAAAGAATTGCTTTGCAACATTATTTGAATGCGAATTGGGGCTTTTTAGGTGCACACAGTAATAACAGGTTACAGATTAACCGATGACATTTATTGTAGATTAACTGATATTGGAGCATGCGAGAGTGAGAACAAAGGAAGACCCAAACAATCAGAGTGTTTGTGTGGGTTTGTTGGGGGTTGATGCACAAAGAAAACTAATCAAGCAAAGGTCAACTAGGAGACATCCTGTGTATCCTCATGGGAACTGAAACCTTTTCGTTCCCTCTTTCTATGGTCCTTTCATTCTGTGGCCCACTCCGGCCGCACTTGTTCTGTTCTGTTTTACCCATAAGTCAGTGGCAGTCATGTTTGATTTGAAGCCTCCAGCGCTGTATTGATCTGACAAGTGACTTCAGTGTGAACAAATTGCCTCCAGCAATCATTTACTGCCAGGCTGCCAAGTTATTTGCTTTCATAACGTGCCGTTTAATTCCACTTTTACTATTAAAACAAAGATTCCAATCACAGTTTAATAGCTTATGCAATGAAGACAATTCTTGAAGACAATTTGACACCTACTTCATGCATATGCCCAGTTTGTTTTGGATGTCATGCATGGAGTTTCACTGTTCACTCTGATTTTAGTCAATGTGGTGATTTCTTCGTCATCAGGATTACTTTTGCTGTTCATTTGTTCTAGTCATTCATTTGCATTTGTTCTTTCCTCCAAAAAAAAACTATTTTCAAGGAGTATTGTCTTATTTTCTGGTTAAAGTATCTAATAATCTTTAAAAGAGGATCAGTTTAGCTGTGAAGCAACACTGTGTACAATATTAAGACTTTGAGATATAGACTTTATTTTATTTTCAATGTAATTATATTTTATCTAATTGATTGCGAGTCTAAAAAATGTCATGCATCATTGCTTCTCAAATAATTTGATCTTGTTTTAATGATTTTGAAATATTTTTACTTGAAAACAAGTTTTGCTTTTTATTGAGGCAGTTTGTCCTGGGCTGGGCATTTTCAATTAATTTATTGTTCCTGAATACAGATTTCACAGTCTAGTGGTTTCACAGTCCAACGTGTCCCTGGCCCGAGGGGAAATACAGTTTTCTTTCGATCAGATCTGGCTTTCAATTCATCCAAAACTCCTGGCGTCCCCACACAAACATATGCAGTTGAGAAATATGCATTGCCTTGTTTGTTCTCAGGAGAAAATGAGCTCAAAGAGAGAATTCAGAAGATTCTGCCTCGTAAATCCCTGTAGTTACCTAAGTTGGCATTTTTATCTTGCCGTCATGTGTGTTGACTGGCATACCTGATCTGATTGTTAAGCCTGATTACTTCTCTGTACACACAGGCGGACTCGACAAACACTGACATTCATCTTTGTTTTGAGGTGTTGACTTGGGCTTGAGAGAGGCAGATACACATGTTTTAGGTGTAAGAATGTGTTTACCCAACCCCCTTAGAGCAGGGTAATGGATTGTTTTGCCAGATGTTATGATGTGCTTCTGTTTCTTTGACACTTCCATTGTTGTGCAAGTATTTCAGACCAACAGACCTACCAGCATTCAACCTGCTACATCTAATTGAATAATGCAAATAATTGACAACAGACTTCATCAATTTATTATAGGGTCTTTGCACGACACACACAGAAACTCTGTCTGTACGCTCTTACAAATAAAGGTTTATTGGTATCGATGAGTCCACAAAGAACCTTTTACATTCATGGAACTTCTCCATAGCTTGTTTTCATATGACGTCATGCCACTGCGTTGCCATGGCGCGAAATACAAATGGAGGGCAGGAAGTGATTTGCTGTATTTAGAAAGCACTATAACAAACTCAAAATGCCTGTGTTTTGAGTCATTTTTGGCTACTTGAATCGATCAAACCACAAGGGGCTCTATCTTGCACTCGGCGCAAATGACTTTATTCACTGACGCATTTATCATTCCTATTTTGCACTCGCGCAAAGCGGGCTTTTTCCCTCCACAGACGCATGTCGGTAAACTAGGAAATGAACTTGCGCTCCCTGGGCGGGTTGGCGCAAAAAGGAGGGCGTGTGTCGGCGCAAACATTCCCTGGTGCTATTTTGCAGTTCCAGAAAACAATTGCGCCAATGACCAGAAAAAACCTGGTCTAAAGTCAGTGGCGCGTTGCGCGTACATTCAGATGCTATTTTAAGCGCACATGCTTGGCCATAATACAGTGTGTGAACAACGCGCATACACTGTAAATGATTCTCTCATCTACACGGATGCATTTTACTTTTTGCAAATGATACATTATTATAAGGAAAAACATATAAACATGAGGGAAATCATTGTTGTGTCCATGACGATGGGAAAAATAGGCATTAAGCTTACACATTTACCCAAATTATCATATGCATGTTTAACCGAAGCTAATTTGGGTGGGTTTGTCTCATCCCCAATGTCACTTCTCTTTCTTTCATGGCCCTGACGAGAACATCGATCTCCTCGGCTGTGAACCGATTGAAGCGCGCCGGTAAATGCGCCATTATAATAGTATTGCGCCACGGAACAAGCACACCTCGTTCATCACGCTCTTAAAGGGAATGTGATATGACTCTCTTATTGGTTTGTTTCCTGTTACGCCCAAACCACACCTATGAATAATGAAGCTACTTCAGACCAACCCCTTTTAGATTTGCGCCAGGCACAAGAGGCATTTATCCCGTCGGTTAAATGGCAACAGCGCCGAGATCCGCCCACAAAGTTACTTGCGCTTCTGACACTTGCGTTTCAGATCGTTAAAATAGGGCCCAAGGAGTTTTTATCGTGTACCAAAAGTTTTGTTCATAAGGGGAAAATGCAAGAAACCCAGATAGCAAACTGACATTGAATCAACGTGGAAACATGACATCGAAACAACGGTGATTTGACATTGTTTTGCTTAATCGAATTAACGTTAAAACCAGACGTCAGACACGTCATTCTTTCAAAACTAACGGAAAATCAACTTGAAATCAACGTCGTTTCGACGTTATGAAAGCAAACCAATTTTCGATTTTCATTTAGCTTTGAAGAATGCCGCGTCTGACGTTGGTTCAACGTTAACTCGAATGAGCAAAACAATGCCAGATCAACGTTATTTGAATGTTATGAGAGACGTCATTTCCACGTTGATTCAGTGTCAGTTTGCTGTCTGGGAATTGATCGAAAAACTGGGATAATGCTTGTGTGTGTAACGTTCAGTAATCACTTCGTCAAAGGTGAGTTAATACAACTTGAGAAACTGTTTGTGTAACGTTTCTGAACTTTGTGAAGTCAAAGTATGTCTGTAAGTTGAGGTAGTTGCTGATATCTTCTGCCTCAATGGCAGGAAAATATTTCAATTCACTTGAAAAATCGCTCCTCTTCATAACGTAAGGATCACGTCCAACATATATTTGATTTATTTGTTTATTTCTTTCTCTTGTAATAGCGTGTAAAGTACAGTATGGACTTTCCTCCATCTTGTCCATTGCGCTCTTCACTCCCTGCCCTCCATCATGATTTCCGCGCGTCATCATAATCACGTGACTGAAACCCAGCTATTCCACAAAAGTTTCTTTATAGTGCATAAAGGTTCTTTAGATTATTAAAATATTCTTTACACAAAGAAAAAACGTGGTTATTTTGTACTAAGTAGGGTATACCAAGTGAATTGTCTCTTTAAAGTAGTAAAAAATGCATTTCTATGGCAAAACATGGCATTTCTATGGAGTGTTCCCCTGTTAAATGTTAAATTTGATTTCATTTTCGCAACAAGGCACATCCTTTGCGGCAATTGCGCATCAAACACAGTGCAGCAGAAAGAAAGGTACAATAATGTTGATAATTTGTTGTTGGACATTAAATCGACAACATGCAATTGAAAAGCAGGTTCTAAAGCAAATACTAGTATTTTATGAATATAATAACTTGACGTGAATGTCAACCTGTAAACAGGTGTAAAATCCCCATTCATTTTCCACTGACTTCGGGGACAGCTGCTAGGTAGTGAGCACCATCATAGACCCATGAATGATTGAGGCCACAGATTTGAGCCTGGAAGGATCTGCTGTGCTTCCTGTTGCCCTTCTCCTGAGAGGTCCTCGTAAGGGGGCGAGGAGGCTTTCGGCACGTCAGCCGCCTCTCGACTCCATGCTGGTACTTTTACTTATCTCCTCCCTTCAGATGAAAAGGAAGTGAGAAGGAACTGGCGTTTCAAAAAAGGGAAACAGTCCCCACATCTGGAAGCTCTTTTGGTCCCTTTTGCTGCCTCTTTCGCTTCAGATCCTCCAGCTCTTGGTCTGGAAGGAGTTAGCGGGGGTGTGCGTTGTGAAACTAGCTGTTGAAAAGGTACCCCAGAAAGATTTACTTTGGAGTCTCGCGCTCCACCTCGGTGCACTCGCCCTCCCCCAACGCCCTACGGCCCTTGCTTGCTATCTCAATGGCCCAATGTTGGGCAGCTTGAACTTCCATTAATGGCTATTGCTTTCAGATGCTCATTTTCATAGAGTTGTTCATCTTTAGCCATTCATTAAAACCTCCACAGCATCCTCAATTGTTAGGGCTGTCAAACTTAATAGCCACGATTTAACTCTGTCTTCCTGATCGTCTCCAACCTTGGTTGATTTATTCTCATCAGGTTCCTGATTCTGCTACTTCTTATACTTACACTGTTAAAAAAATTAGCAGTATACATTTCATTTAAAATATTGTTTTATTGTGTTTCGTTTCAAATATTTATCTACATTTTTTAAATATCTTAAAGGATTAGTTCACTTCAAAATAAAAATTCTGTCATCATTTACTCATCTTTAATTTGTTTCAAACCTGTTGAATTTCCCCTTTTCTACTGAACACACAAACAATTGGACCCCATTGAATTTCATTATTTTTTCCTACTATGGGCCCTTCAACTGTCTGGCTATCGACATTTTTCAAAATATATTCCTATGTGTTCAGCAGAAGAAAGAAATTCATTTGAAACAACTTGAGGATGAGAAAAAATGATAAAAAAAATAAACCATTAAAAGTTCAAGAGCTTCTAAGAAAGACTAAGGTGTAATGTTTATTAAATTGCTCCAAATTTATAAATGCACACTACTGTTCAAAAGGTTGGAATCGGTGAGATTTAAAAAAAAGAAAAAAAATTAAGTTACTTATGTTCTAGGCTGCATTTATGTGATCAAAAATACATTAAAAACATCAAAATTGAAATATTGGGAACACTTTACAATAACGTCTCATTTGTTAACATTAAAGGAGTAGTTCACTTTTACAAAAACTTTTGCTGATAATTTACTCACCCCCATGTCATCCAAGATATCCATGTCATTCTTTCTTCAGTCGAAAAGAAATTAAGGTTTTTGATGAAAACATTCCAGGATTTTTCTCCATATAATGGACTTCAATGGGAACCAAACAGTTCAAGGTCCAAATGAGAGTTTCAGTGCAGCTTCAAAGGGCTTTAAACGATTCCAGACGATGAATAAGAGTCATATCAAGTGAAACGATCGCTCATTTAATAAATAAATAACAAAGTTTAAGTTTTATAAGCTCAAATGCTCGACTTGCTCTGTTCTGTGATGCACGTTCGTGACTCTCCTTTTCGAACTCGTTCATCAAAATGAACAAATCTTTTTCCGAGTCAATTCTTTGTTTCATTTGTTGAATGAACCAAATGATTCGGGTAAAAGATTTGTTCATTTTGTATTAACTAACAATGAGTAATACATTTGTTACAGTATTTATTAACCTTTTGTCCATGTTAGTTAATAAAAATCCAGCTGTTCATTGTTCATGTTAGTTCACAGTGCATTAACTAATCTTAACAAATACAACATTTGATTTCAATAATTTATTTGTAAATGTTGAAATGAACATTAACAGAGATTAATAAATGCTGCAGAAGTTCATTGTTCATGGTCCGTTTTATGTTAATGTTGAAACTAATGAAACCTTATTGTGAAGTGTTACTGAAATATTAATTCAATTTGCCCTCGATTGCAATATATAATGTATTCCTAATTCATTCTCGGCATCATTACTCCAGTCTTCAGTGCCACCTGATCCTTCAGATATCATTCTAATTTGTATTTCTTAACATTCCTTATTATCAGTGTTAAACAGTTATGCTGCAAAAAAATTTTGAGTGGTACTTTTTGGATTTTTTTGAATAGAAAATAAAAAAACAGCATTTTTGAAAATCGTTTGGCTTCAGTAATGTATTTACTGCAACTTTAGATCAATTTAACACATCCTTTCTGTTTAAACTTCCTGTTATACAACTTTTGAACAGTGGTGTATGTTTTTATTCATTGAATATATCGAGGGCTTGGAGCCAGAGGGGCGTAAGTGGCATTTTGGGTGAATATGAGTTCTTTATATCAAAATAAAGGTCTTGATGAGCTCTATCCAATGGTGTCAAAATACCTATCTGAGATAAACTGTATTGAATAAAGGAACAAAAAGGCGCATCTGACATATTTTACCTTTTTTATTTAAAAATTTTGTAGAACATTGTCATTGTGTTAATATATGCCATACATTTTTTACCTAAATACTCATTCAATGTAGGTATGTCTGTGTTTGAAATGTTTGTGGTTTAAGGTTATTAATACAGGTGATTGAAATGTGGTCAAAATTTAGTTTTGTCTCTCCTGTAAAGTTCGTTAAAAGCCACTTACGCCCCTCTGGCTCCAAGCCCTTGATATGTTTAATTTAAACTGTAACTACAGAAATATTGATATGAATGAAAATATGATATTAATTAAATAAAAAAAACACAAAAGAAGATATTTAGAAAATTCACCAGGAACGAAATTGGGCTTCCAGTGTGTTAATCACTAAACATTGGCCTGGCTTAATTTCCTTACCACAGAGCGGCTGACCCGGTCATGACTCGTGGAACCTTCCTTTATCTGTCACTGGCCAATTTACATTGGGGGATTGGATTGAGGAAGGAGTCCAGTTTCACAGTCAGTCAAGTCTCCATTCACAAGGGCTCATCAGATAGCTCTGTCATATTGATGTTTTTTTCCCTCTTACAACTGTTGTTTTGCAAACCCAGTAAAAAGTCGAATTTTACAAGGCCAGACAAAATGTTTAGTCATACCCTACAGGCATGACAAGAATGACGATTGCTAGATTTTTTGGCGTCTGGATGACACTGGGGTGAGACATTGTCACAGAGCAGGAAATTCCTCTGTTCAAGCTTTTAGCACGCGTGGAATGTTTGACGAAGCAGAACCAAGGCTTTCAGAAACGTAAGACCTTTTAGCATGACTCTCAGAACACTGCGATGGACTAAGTGTTTTAAGAGCTGCATTGATGTGGATCACTAAGCAATCCTCCCCTAGGGAACGTACGTCCCACTTCAGGTGGGAGCTGTTGAAAAAATCAAGACGCTAGTTTTCCTCTTTGCAGTATATCTAAGATTGTAATCTAACAATAATCTAAGACCGTTTGCAGTATAATACTCATTACTGTGTTCTTCCGTACCGGTCACGCATTGAAGACTCTTGTAACCTGTTTAGCTAACTGATTTAAATCTCTCTGGCATTAGACATTGTTATAAAAATCACTCTGGAAACATAGATAGTAAACATTTGATACCTTTTCTGTGTGCATATATCATATGCCTTGATATCGCGGGGGGAAAGTTAAAATGTGGTAAAAAATCAGCAGGTTTTAAATCTTTTTTCTTGAACAGTTTCAGATCTAAAGATCATGGAGGGTTAAGTATAAAGTTTATAGCTCAGGTGGTCGACTTTCCTAGTATCTGAAGTAATGAGTTTTGTGGCTTGGTGAATTTTAATTGTCTGATCGCATGAAAGGCTGTGGAAAAAGATGTGGAGTGCCAGATGACAGAATCTCACTTTGTTTTTTTCCCTGTTTTGGGTGCGTTTCTTGATTTCAGGCCGCTCTCGTATCCAGCGGTTGGCTGAAAACACAGTCTATTTCCGTAGAAGACTGCGGGAGATGGGTTTCATCATCTATGGCAACAATGACTCACCTGTGGTACCCATGATGCTCTACATGCCCGCCAAAATCGGGTTAGTCTTTTCCTCTGTCTTTTTCCAATCTCTCAGTATAATCATTTATTCTATTAATGGAATATTTCACAAAACAATTCATCACACTCGCATCATTCCAAACCCATATGTTGGTATTTTGTTCAAAGGAACCCAAAAGGAGAAATTTTGAATCATTTCCAACTGCCAGTACATATTAAATAGCTTTTAAAAAGCTCATAAAATATACTATACAACTTATAAAACGTATGCACTGTATTCCAAGTCTTTTAAAGCCTCGTGATAGCTTTGTGTGATCTAGCCAAAAGTGAAGTATTATTGAAAGTGAAAGTCAATTATTAGAATTTCAGTCTCTTCCGCAGTCAGACTTCTATAGTGTATGGTGTTCATCCTTTTCAGCATTCATACTTTGAGTTTCAATGTTTCAATGTTATTTTAGTATTATATACTATTATATTATGTATTAATTAGGGCTGTCAAACGATTAATCGCGATTAATCGCATCCAAAATAAAAGTTTGTGTTTACATAATATATGTGGGTGAACTGTGTATAATTATTTTATATATATAAATACACACACATGCTTGTATATATTTAAGAAATATTTTCATGTATATACTGTATATAGATTTATATGTAATGTATATGATCTGTAAATATAAATATTTTATATATAAAATAAAAAAAAATTTCTTAAATATACGTGTGTGTGTGTGTGTATTTATATATATTATATATACATATATTATATAAATATACTCAAAATAATTATACATAGTGCACCCACATATATTATGTAAACACAAACTTTTATTTTCGAATGCAATTAATCGCGATTAATCGATTTGAGGGCCCTAGTATTAATATTTTATTCATTATGTCATTTTAGTACTTCAACTTTATTTATTTCAGTAGCTTTCCAAGGCAAATTTTCTAGTTTAAGTTTATATTCATTTATATTTTATTTGAGCTTTATTTGCATTTCCAAAAATAAATCAAAAATAAATAAATAACAGTCTACTGGTTAAAATGACGTAAGTGAATGGAAACTGACATAAATTTGTGGGTGGTGAACTATCTCTTTAAAGTAATATTATTAATGACAAATTTCTTGTTTAATGATATTTCAGGTCTATAACACTGTCCAAATGAATCCAAAGGTACAATACACTCGTAATCGATTCATAATAGTCCCTCATAATAGAACAAAAACAGGGGAAAGCTTAGTTTGGAAAGAACTTCTCGAAAATTGATGAGGGCCGTGTGTGTGTTTCCAGGGCGTTTGGTCGGGAGATGTTGAAGAGAAACATTGGAGTAGTGGTGGTGGGCTTCCCAGCCACGCCGATCATAGAGTCCAGAGCCCGCTTCTGTATCTCTGCGGCCCACTCCAAGGAAATGCTGGACAGGGTAACTACTCATTTCTCGCCACAGTGAATACATCCAGTAATTTAGTTTACTTCAAAGCAGCATTGTACCCGTTTTTACTGGCCTTTGTTTCTCATGCCATAAATTTTGGTGTTTACAATGGAATATGTTGACTTAATGGAAAAAAAAACCTAAGCTTTTGATGACATACTAATGTTAAAGTCGAAGTACAGAGCCCCATACGGTGAGTTTGGTTGAAATGTGCTTTGCATTTCATAAAAGTTGGATGAAAGGATGACTTTCAACAGGAATTAGACCAGAAGCGTCTGTAAGACTCTTTGTGTCAAGTTCAAACCCCTGTCCATCAATCTTCTGAAATGAAGTCTCTCATACTTGATACACCCTTTATGTTTGAAAATAATCACTGTCGAAAGAATTCCAGGCTCCTCCTCAAACTGTCCTGTGCTATAAATTAACGCAGGTCTCGACGGAGGCCGTTTGCATAAGCAGCGCCTGCCACAGGGGTCTGCACTGGCAGGAGATCAAAGAGCATCTTAATCTGCCTCCCCAAGGACACTTTGATTTAACTATGGTGAAAAGCACACAGGCCGTCAGCCCCCTTCCCCGTGCTTAAGAAAACACCGTGTACTTTGATGTGACCGGTTATCACGTCAACACATTTTTAAGTGTCCTTCTGACATGTTTTCTTGCATTTCTTCCATTGCTGAATAACTAAGATTGAAGTGAATGAAGTCCATAACAAAAGTTTGAAGGTTTTAGGGATGGGCATTTTTAAAGGAAAAATTGTGATAAAATATTTATTTGCCTTTTGGTGATATTTAGTATCTTGATTTATGTATTTGTCCCATAGACTGTAAAACAATATGGACAAAGCGTCTGTGACGTCACCCATAGACTTTCTGAAGAACAGTTTTGAGGCTGTTTATGGGGGGTATGGGCGGCGCCATACTGGAAAATATTGGGAAATACAAAATGTTCAGAAAGGATACAGAGGTGGTATGATGTGTCAGATCATGGCCGAGATGTCAAATTCACTCGGCGCAGCCCGTTATCAGCTGTCAATCAAAGTTAACCGCCCTTATTTGTCATACATTTTATATCTAAATATGATCTAAACTAATGAGTTAGAAAAAAAATCACCCCCTCACAGTCAGGCACTCAGAACCTATCGAAAAATACAATAAAAGTCCATGGGACCAAACTGTAAACATGAATTTATGCTGTGAAAATGGATATTTTAACATTACGTCTATGGATGTTTACTCCCTTTTAGGGACCGGCCTCTAGTGGATTTGAGGTTCAGGTTTTTTTATAGGCTTCAGTTTTCAGATTAGAATGTTGCCGCTTGATTTGTCCTCTATTCTTTTATTTTATATTTTCTACTTTTTTATTAGATGAACCAATATTTCAAGCAAACAGACATTTTTGGCAAGTATTTTAACAATTTTAATGCAACTATTAAAATTTTGTAAAAACTAAAATAAAATTAGTAATCTAAATTAAAAATATGTAAAGTTTTTGACTAAATGAACACCGAAGAATATTTAAATTAAAAAAAATTAATATTAGTATTCTTTTGTTTTATTAATATTCAACATTAGGTGTATCAACAATTTTGCTGTAATATACAGTGTTGGGGTAACGCGAGTTATGTGATCCAATTACTTCGCCTGCGCTGTTGCCTGCTGTACTGAAAGACACGCTTCAATGGTGGGAGAAGTCCACCCGGTCGCTTACGTCGAACGTTGGTTCATCAGATTGGTGATGGTTCCATTTCCTCCCTTGTACATGAATGGAACCTCACCATCGGTCGTGGTCATTCGTCTCTCATGTTGATGACTTGATGAATGGATTCATTTGAAAACAAATTAAACCATTCAGTATTTATCAAAATGAATAAAAACAGTGAAATGCAAACTCAGGTTATTAACCAAACCTGTAATAATTAAATGTTAAATTACTCTTTAACTTTGATGGTCCAGTTTAACCATACTAAGCAAAACTGACTTTAGATAAACCTCATATTTGTGTTTTTTATTGCTAAAGATAGAGTGTTGACCTTTCTTCTCCTGCAAACTTTTGGTGTGAAAGGGCCTTTACATTTGCCCAAAATAGAACTATTGTTATTTTGTTATTTAAGGGATAGTTCACTTTGAAATTAATTTTTGCTATGTTTTAGCTTACCTCAAGGGCATCCAAGATGTAGGTGTCTTTGTTTCTGCAGTAGTTTCAATTTTTATATTTTTAGGTCAAATCGTTCTTGTCTGTCAGTCATATACTGCAGGTCTATGGTCACCA
The DNA here is from genome assembly GCA_030378365.1 of Hybognathus amarus. Lineage (NCBI taxonomy): Eukaryota > Metazoa > Chordata > Actinopteri > Cypriniformes > Leuciscidae > Hybognathus > Hybognathus amarus. The sequence continues at coordinate 166,280 of JAQIUQ010006119.1, forward strand.
CCTCAAAGAGCATGCACAGAGAAGTCCAAATTAAACATGATTTAATCTTTACATGACCCGTAAATGTTAGTACACATTGATTGCCTAAAACACTAAACGAGCAGTTTGTGTGAGAAAACGAATAGTATTTATATCGTTTTAGCTCTTGTAACAAAGTGTCCCCTCAGATCACTTGGACGTGGCTGTGGTTACAAGAGGTAAAAACAATATAAATACTGTTCATTTTCTTCTCAGCACAAACCGCTATTTTTGTGTCTTAGGCCATCAATGTGTACTTACATTTACGAGTCATTAAATCATGTTTAATTTGGACTTCTCTGTGCATGCTTTTGAGGTGGTGACCATAGACCTGCATTATATGACTGATAGACACGGACGGTTTGAATATCCAAATTGAAACTTCTGAAGAAACTAAGACACCTACATCTTGGATGCCCTTGAGGTAAGCTAAACATATCATAAAATAATTTCAAAGTGAAGTATCCCTTTAAATAACAAACAAGCCCGGCCCAGATGTGAAAAGTAATGCAAAAATAACACAACACGTTACTTTCCATAAAATGTAATTAACACAATTAACACAAAAAGTAACAAGTTACATTTTTAGGGAGTCACACAAAATTGTAATGCATTACTTTTAAAAGTAACTTTCCACAACCCTGGCAAAATGTGAGAGATGTCTAAGCTTTTATAAAAAAAAATTGATGCAAACAATCATTGAATCAAAGTTTTGAATCAGTTAATTGAAAGTTTATGCTGAACCTAATGTGGTTACCCACCTAATGCGGCTTTTGCAACAGAAGTTTAAATCCGAGACCCTAGTAAAATGCTCTCATGTTTGTGTAACAAGACAAATTAGTCTTAAAATCACTTTAAAATCATTTCAGTGTTGCTCAGTTAATCATTGTGAATGTACAGTGAATATAGAAAATGTTGATTTGCCATACTGCATATTCTCTTATATTTCTTTGTAAATGAACAGGTTTCCTTAATAATACCCTTTTATGATGTTTCATAGTAACTTGAACTAGAAATAATGCAACTAGCATCTCCACGACTATATTATAACAAACTTTTAAAGCACCGCATGGTCAGGTGGCAGCCGCTCCTCAGCATTAGCATGTTATGACTTACACGTGTAACCATGAAAGTAATGAGGCATGTTGATTGTTTTCAGGCGCTGGATGTGATCAGTGAAGTAGGCGATCTGCTGCAGCTGAAGTATTCACGGCATAAAGTTCTTCCCTCATTGGACCGACCCTTTGGCGAGACCACATACGAGGAGAACGAAGAGTGACATACTTCCTGTCTGAACCAAATGTGCACTGCTCATCTTCTGCTCTTCGAAAGGAGGCAGTGAACCACTTAATAAATATAACCTTTTTTAAACTTAGGTATATCATTTTTATTTTTAAACTCTGAACAACACACTGATGCTTTTAGAAAAAGAAATGCACCTCAGTATCATTTTGATGTGAGGTTTCGTGTCTGTTTTTTAACTCATTGTGGCATTCGTTTAGAGAATAAATGCTTTCAGGCCAGCCACACTGAAGCCATATGTCACTGAAGCCCTCAAACCTAGTTTTGTGTGCAAAAACCATTCAGACCATTTTCTTCCCCTCCAGTAAGTGCGAACAGACAGGCAGCGACCCATAATTCAGAGGATCTTGACCTATGAAAGGAATTACAGGTTCTTCTTATTGCATTGTCAGTACACTCACTGGGTTACCTTAATCAAACTCCAAAAGCTCCACGACCTGGCTCTCGGGATGTTGTTTTTTCCACAGATTTTGACTTGCGGCCAGCTGCGGTGTCTTGCTTCAGTCTGGCTATCGTTTTTCTTGTGTTACCGGGATATTTATTTTTTCATCAAGATACAAATCGCGGAGGGTGATGTTGGTTATGTCTGAGGGAAGATTAGGTAGAAACCTGCATATTTATCAAATTTTCACCTCTGAGGAAACTTGGATGCTGATTAAATGCATTATCGCCCGTTTCAGCTCAAGTTGTGCGGTAGGACTCAAAAATCGAATAGGAAGTATAACTTTAAATGCATATTGGTTTATTTTTTGATCAATATGCAAAACTTTGATAACCATTTTAATGGTGACTTATAAGTTCAATGCCATGAATCACTAATAATATTGCTCTCTATCAAGAGAGTTTACTCTAGTTTTATAAGCTTCCCTCGGTAATGACTGAAGTTCATTGTCTTATGATTTCCAAAGTCTTAACACTTTTCCGTTTATGTTGTACGTGTTTCTCTAATGTACATATGTATTTATTATTCATGCTTCATATCTTTTATTGTTGTAGAAGTGTACTTTAAACATCAACTGCAGCTCTCATTTGCACATGCTCTCAGTGCACATACTACTGATGAGTATTTTTATATCAATTTGTTGTTCCCAGCAAAGCATGTGGGATGTAATAATCACCAGAATCTGGCTGGTTTATGAAGCTTTAAAGGTGCTGAACTGTACACTCTTTTCTGTTTTGTGGCTTCTGTTGCTTTGGGTCTTGTGAGTTCATATGTTCTCCCATGTTTAGCACAAGCCTTTTATGACATCAAAAACCAGGGATATTTCTTTTATATATATTGAGAGAGGTTTAAAAAAGCGAAGGATGGGAACAATCTTTTTCTTGATATTATAAATACTGGCATTGAAGAAAGTGATGATTGATCCAACTGATCCAAAGACTTCAAGTTCTGATAAAACACATGATTTACCAGTACATTCAATGTATGTGTTCTAATAGGCTACCATTTGGATTTTTTCTGCCTGTAGTACATTCTGTTTTTAAGACCTACTTTTGAATCAAAGTACACTGTGGGCTTCATCAGTTCAGGAGTTGTTTTACTAAGGAAATTAAATTACAATGACTAAATGTATTGTTAAGGTCTTTTGTTTCTTTTTCTCACTTTGCAGTTTTTGACATTTCCTGACTCATTCGGAATTAAATTATATCCGTAATCCAGTGGCTGCTAGATTACAAGTGTGATATTGAATTATTACCTCTGAGGTCTTCATAACAATGATCACATTAGAGGAAACATACTGTACGATTCTTGGAATTGAAGGTTTTACACAACTCTGCTTCACTTTGATTTACACAACTCACAAAATTGTTACATAATATTGAGATGTGAGTTTTATAATTTATTATTTTATTTGCAAAAATTGAAATACAACTTTTAAAAAATGTATACTTTATAATTATATTTAATTTAATGTATATATATATATATATATATATATATATATATGTGTGTGTGTGTGTGTATATATATATATATGTGTGTGTATATATGTGTGTGTGTGTATATATATATGTATGTGTATATATGTATATGTGTATATGTGTATATATATGTATTTATATATATATGTATATATATATATATATATATATATATATATATATATATATATATATATATATATATATATATATATATACACATACAGCTATGGAAAAAATCAAGAGACCACTGCCAAATCAGCAGTTGCTCTGGATTTATTAGTTATAATAATAAATCCAGAGCAACTGCTGATTTGGCAGTGGTCTCTTAATTTTTTCCATAGCGTATGTGTGTGTGTGTGTGTACATATGCTACCATTCAAAAGTTTGATGTTTGTACAACTTTAAAAAAAAACTATTTTATTATATTTTAAAATGTAGTGTATTTTCAGCATTATTACTCCAGTCTTCAGTGTCACATGATCCTTCAGAAATCATTCTATAGGCTACAGATTTGGTGCTTAAGAAACGTTTCTTGTTATTATCAGTGTTGAAAACAGTTGACCTGCATAATATTTTTGTGGGAACTGATATATTTTTCATGAGTAGAAAGTTTAAAAGAACAGCATTTATTTAAAACTGAAATCTTTTGTAACGTTAGGCTACTTCACTTTCGTTTTTGATCAGTTTCATGCACTCTAGTTGAATAAAACTGTTTACTCTCAATTTTCATAAATTTAATGCATCTAACTGTAAATCATTAGGCCTATGATCAATAAGTTGTGACAACATATGCTTTTACATTGCTTCAACTCGTCAAGTTAGTTAAAGCCAGTTTAATGTCATTTTAGTTGAAATGACTTAAACATTCAAGTTAACTGTACTTAATTTTAGGCAGTAAATTCTTTTTTTTTTCTTTTTTTTTCAGTGATTTGATTTTGGTTTTACTTTATTTTGAGTCCCTTTACCTTTAACACATTTTGTTGATATAGTTGCAAAAAGCAGACGATCTACCAACAGGCTACTCTAGTTGTTAACATGTTGCGAAATTATTTATAGTCAGAAGAATGATCAAAAGTTTTTTTTTTATCTAATATACTGACCACACACTTTTGAATTATACATAATATGAACCAAACATAATGTCTTAGGCTACGGGTCTCATGAGGATTTTATACCCCACGCAGCTTCATTCATTCAGTCAGTCACAGTGGGGTTATATGAACCCCTCCTCCAGAGACGTCACACAAGCGGAGGTAGATGAATGTCTCGTCCAGCCAGTGAATTACTGAAGGTCCTTTACCACAGTACCTGCATGAGGTGTAGACTTCTGTGTGCACCATAGAGCATCATTAACCTGCATTCACGGGTAGCGAGGATTGATGTTCTTTGCGCCTTGGAGTTTCAGTTGTTCAGTGAGCTCCGCGAGACGTTTGATTGAGGAGCTATCCACCGCAGAATCACACTTAAACAAGACTGTTCTTCATACATATACACTGGATAGAGGCGAACTCACCACACATGGAAGATAATCCGAAGAACTCCGAGAGGAATGCTGAAGTTTGGGAACTGCTGAAATGCGTTTGGAAACCACGAACCTCTCAGAGTCTGAGGATCTGAGGGACACGCGGACATGACTCTTGAAGGCTGTTCTGTTGCTCACTGAGAATCTGTTGAGCATGTTTAATGTCTTTCTGACGTTTTAAAATGGATTGGTTTTATATGAGGGATGGAAAGAGACACAAATGCACCTTGGAACTGAAGAGGATGGAGTGCAGTTCGTTGTAACATATCAAAAGTGGTGCATAATCGCAAAACATTGTAAAAACTCTTTATTATTATTTTTACGAAGTCATGCTGATTAGAAGCCAAGCTCTACGGTGGGCCGTTTTTTTGACACTTTGTCTTCTCTTGGCGATGGGCTTCCCTGCAAAAGGACGCAAAGCAAATCACATCAAGAGCAAGAGTGGTTCATCTATAGAGGTATGGTTTCAATGACTGACACTTTTAAAATTGTTATTAGCCAAGTTTTTAAGACTTTTTTAACATTTAATTTTACAGTAATAGCAGAGTTGATCTAGCAAAGGTATTTTTAAATTAATGGCTTTATCTGCATATATATATATATATATATATATATATATATATATATATATATATATATATATATATATATATATATATATATATATATATATATATATATATATATATTATATTTCATTTTAGATCCAGGATCAAATTTGCTTCATGAATGGTTTTTAATCCCATTAGCACTTATTGTACAAGAAGCTGAAGTTACAGAAATTAACTTGAATGACATTTGAATCTTTTTCAACATATGGTGGTTTTAGATCTTTAGGAATAATTATTACCCCCGTTTTCACAGACAAAGCTTAAATTTAGTCCTATGTTTGAGCTGGTTAAACTGAAAGCAACTTGCACTGAAGATATTGTGATGTTAGTGCCACTGTTTTGTCTCTGTCTCAAGATGCACACCAGTAATGTTTTGAATGCATGTTTATAAAAGCTACTAAAATGTCCTAATTGAACTAATCCTGGCTTAATCTAAACCCTGTCTGTGGAACCAGACCTTGATGTTCCAGATTATCTGCCATCTTGGTCAAAGATGACTGCAAATCAAATCACATAAACTGTCTGTGAAATCTTTTGTCACCAGATTAGGTCTTTCAACCAATAAGGAAGACCTAGATGTCAAACATGGGTGGGCTAATAGTCCAGTAACTATACCGTCAATTAACACATGTGTTTCTATATATTTTAACTAAAAGAACTCAAGACAAGGGTGTCTGTCATAAATGTATGGTCATGGAAAATTTTCATGTTGTCTTTTTAAAATGATACATTTATGAATTGCAATATTAGGCCAGAACAGTGATTGATACTTGCTGTGACAACTAGCCCAGTCTCTTCCACTATGCTTCAAAACTCAATGAATTTAAAAGAGTTTTCATAGAGCATCAGGTGTCGAATAGGTATGGATCTTTTATTATGTACAACATATCATCTCATATATCCAGAAATAACCAGAATAAAGTTTACTATGGGTCAAACCACACTGAAAATACAGTTTCCATAGTTAATGTGTGCTTAATGCCTGGAATGGTGGGGTGGTTAATTTTCTCCATCTGTTAAATGATAAACCACAGTTCATAGGTTGTTTTGTGTATTTACTTCATTAATTTCTCCTTCAGCAGCAAAGTGAGGTCACACTAAGTCCTGGGTTATGCTGTGACTTTTTTCATGGATCAGCTTTATTGAGTGTTAACGCAGAGGGAAATGCAAGCCCACCCAGGCTGCCTTTTTATAGTCATTTCCCCTCTGAAAAGAATTTTGAACATAAGTCCGCTATCCTAGATGTAAAACCAAGGCCCCTCTTACATGTGCATGTGAATCGATCAATATAGCAGATACTCGACTCACTACGCACAACCTGAGCGGGGGTTAAGAACACATCTTGCTCAAGGGTGCGAAGATCTGACAGAAAGCAGAACAGTATGCGGCGATACACGGGTGATACAAGACTGTCTTTGTGCACTGTCTGAAAACATCACGTCTCCCCCACCTTTTAAGCCAACTGGGAAAGATGTTTTTATTAAAGTAGCCACCGGGGTTCAGGCAGACATGGGGGGGCCATTGTTTCCCCTGCGCAACAGGAAGTCTTTGCTTTACACAAAAATGGACACTTACTAATCAAAACAGCCAACTGGAATCCAATACGCCATGCTCTTATATAAATTGCATAGGGTCGGGTAAGAGTTCAGTGGCCTTGGTGCTATAATGGATAAGCCCAATAATCACTGGGCTGTTCCTCTCCTAGACCCAAGCAGACACCAATTCCACAAATGGCGCCAAATTCTTGAGCCCCGCTCAGAAGTTCATGTTGCCGTTTCTTAGCATTGTGCTGGATGACTCGGGCGCGGAAACCTCTCAAATGTCCAGTGCTCTAATTGAGGTTAAGCTGAAACTGTAAACCATAATCTGTTTGAAAGTATAGCGAATGCCGTCGTATAGATGCTGTGAAAGCTATGTTCAGAATTTAATGAAGAAACACCAGATAATATTTCACAAAAACCACCAGAACACACACACATCAGCTTGAATAGAAATAGATTTAATAACGTGCCTGCATGTTGCTGAGTACAACTATTTTTTAGATCTTGGCCCTACAAAACATGTTGTGCAGCACCGAGATCTGATTATAAACATCTGAAGCTCGTAAAAGAGCAGATATATATCCAATTCACTTCTTTCTTTTTTTCTTTTTTTTTCAATTTGTAACATTAATAGAGTTGATATCAATGTGTACAGTACCACTGGTACATTTGGTACCAGCTGGTAATTGAGTGTCAGCAGGAATTCTCCACATGGAATGCGATTTCTGAAGGATAGATGACATTAATGAACAGTTTTTGACACAAGGCATTTGAGAGAAGCCAGACATGGATCTGTGTGGGATATATCCATCAGGGCATTATATCCTTGAGTTTCACTTGCTAAACACAAAGGGGGTTTGTATGGAATCCTATTTCCGCCATTGTAAAAAACAATCCAGGTAAATGTTACCCTGACTTCGTCATACTCATATTCTTGTCAGAATGTGAGTCTGAAACTGCTCTATAGGGCTTTGATTATGAAGCGTGTCTTAATCGAACCAGAAAAAAAAAACTCTGCACTCAATTGGATAGTCGGTAGACCTACAACCAATCAGAGCAACGCAGTAAGTCAGCTACTTTGCATGGCGCAGTTTTCAACTATATAACTTACTTATTTTAGAAGTAAAATAACGAGTGTCGCTTCTTTTACTTGGTCCTCCATGAGTGCGACCAAAGGAGAAACCACAACGACCACAGGCTTTTCATTACGTCCCATCTTCTTAGCGTCCATTGGAGCCAGGTGAAAAGTTACACTTTTGCCGAATCATGTAGGAAGGACGGCAAAAATATCTTTCCGATCGACAAATGCCTTGATTGCAGGGTTCGGGCCGGCATCCAGGCTAGGTAAATGTGAAAAAGTGTGAAAAAGTTGTGATTACAAGAAATTAACTCATAAATGGAAGATATGAAGTTGCAATTATGATAAAAAAAGATGCAAATATGAGCTGTAAAGTGGCAATTTTTGGAAATAAAGTGAGAAATTAATTAGTGCCATAGGCCTACCTTTAACCTACCTTTTCATTTTTTCACACTGAGGCAGAAATGAGCTTCCATAGTTTTAACTGCAGGACATGTCGGCAAGGAATAAGGACTTGAAAAACTTGATTTTACGTCTTTTTTTTGGAAGAGTATAATCAAATCCATCCATTTTATTGAATTATGAACAAGCCGCTCAGTTTTCCGTCACTAATGCGTCCCATTTGCTCTCTTTCTTAGGCGGTCAGAGGTAATGCTTTGTGAGGGTGTTGGGGAAATCAGACTCTAAATGTTTCATGTGCTTTGGGACTCTGTTGCCTCTCCAGCTTCAGTACCCTGATGCCCTGCCCTTGTTGTAGTGGCACCTCGGCTGCAGCACATTCAGCTCAAAGCAGCCCGAGACCATGTGTGTGTGTGGTATTTGTTTTGGCAGAGGCGTATTGGTTTATTCTTTTAGGTCTCAGCGCCCGTCCAGATGGCACGTCCCATAAAACACAATAACTGTTTGTGAGAGGAGATAGCACATGGTACACTGATGCTGTCAAGGCATGCCAAGAGAATCAGATTGTAACATGGCGGTATGCTGGAAGAAAAAAATATAGCGAAAGAACAACTTAAAGGCATGAGGACAAGGATGGTCTCTGCCAGGATCTGGGTAGGATTCCATCTTTACCATGTCACTCTGCTCGTTGCTGTCTTGCCTTCTCTGTTTCTGTTGGCCCACTTTGTGAAGAGTCAGGAATTCTGCCTTCAGGGACTTCTGTTCAAGTCAGTTGTTGCGGAGCTGAGGAAAGTATTCTTTAAAGTTCCTTTTCTCGTATTAACCTGTAGCACTCATGTGAAATCTTAGCCATCCCTTTCGTCTCAGCTGGTGGGTAAGCAGTTTCACCCATGTGAAGAAAGAGACTAATACAAACGGCAACGCTGAGTGAGGAGCTTATCTTGGCGTGACTTTTTCTCAGAGGTTTGATTATAGAATGATTGAAGGGAAAGGTATGAAAGATCTTTGGAAGGCCCACAAAGTGAGGAAACACTTGAGATCCTTCATTGGACTCACTACAGGAAGGCAGAGAAAACTTTGTGGATGGTAACATCCCATTGGTTTTCACACAACTGTAACAAATGGACAGTAGTTCCAAACTGCACTCCAACTTTGCTCTTCCTAGAGGTTCATTTAGCTGACACATTTACTCTGCTAAAATCCTAGTGAGCCGCATTGCCGTCTTTTGAATGTCCTTTACGTCAGCCATGAATATTCTGCACAAACGAGATTTTAAAAGAAATAGATTCTTGGCTATGGAATATTCCAACGCATTCTCATCCCAAGGCGCCATATTTTGACACTTTTGCAAAAGCGTAAAATATCCAACGCACATGGCACCCTTTAGCGCCAAATGAGACGGTTAAGTTTTAGGTATGAGGTAGGGGTAGGGTTAGACCACTCAGGAGGCGCCTTCTGTCCTATTTATTTTTACGTCTCATTTGGCGCTAAAGGGTGCCATGTGCGTTGGATATTTACGCTTTTGCAAAAGTGTCAAAATATGGCGCTTTGGGATGAGAACGGGTTCAATATTCATGCAGATGAACATAACTGTTTTTTGTCGTTCATAGATGCAAACATGACAACAAAAAAAGATTTGAGTTTTTGGTCTCGTGTTCGATGCCCGTGCAGTTACATATATCAGTGTATGAATATCAAACGCATTCTCATCCTAAGGCGTCATATAGTGACACTTTTGAAATTTCGTCTAAAACCAACGCACATGGCACCCAATATAACACGCACAGAGCTTTGTTCGGTTATGGTAGGTTTGGTTCAGGATTAGACCACTCGGAGGCGCCTTCTGGCCCATATATATCTGCGTCTCATATTGACGCTAAAGGGTGCCATGTGGATGTAGACAAAATGTCAAAAGCGTCAGTATATGACGCCTTGGGATGAGAACGGGCTGGAATATCAGCCAGTCACATGCTAAATAATTTTAAATGGCACTTTTTCAGTGTACACTACTCACACTTTTTATACTTGAAATGTATTAGAATAGTGCACAAGTACGCAAATTGGGAAGCATACCTTGTTTTGGGTTGGTGCATAGATCGTCTCTTCTTTTTACACCCCTACTGAATACACTATGCACTATCTCAACCGTTTCATACATGAATTTGTCTTCCAGAATTGGTGTCTAAAGCTGGATGAAATTTCCAACATTCCACACTTAATCTTTTTGCTTAAAAAATGCATCATCTGGGTGTTTAAAGAGCATGTTGCCTTTTTGAATTTTCAACACACAATTCACACAATTTATACTACAAAATGGCATGGAATTATGGCAAAGTTCGTGAACTTGGAGGAAGCTTTAGTTCGTGAAGTGAATTTTGAAAAGAAACTCATTAAAAAGAATCAGTTCGTAGTAGGAGCCATTTGTTTGCATCCGACATCATGACTCACTCTGTGTGTTTATTGTTTCAAACAGGTAGAGTACCCACTCACACGTAAATGCATACAAAGCTTTCTTGACTAAAAGTATTGTTACACATTTTATTTTATTATTGAAGCATTTTCACCACTTTATCAAGCCTTGACGGTCGGTAATACAATTTATCTCACGTAATCTGTGCAGAACAGAGTCTCAATAAAATCATAAAATGCTTAGATTTGTCGCTTGTATGTCAAAAATGGTGTAAAAAAAATAAAAGAGCTTCCTTTCCTCTCCATCTCCTGTGATGATGAACTTCAGTAGAGCGCCAGGGTGGAGTTTATCGTCTGGGGCAGAGGACATCTGTTTTGCGTGTGGGAGAGACACAGGCAGTGAAGTGAGACAAGGCAGGCCACGCATGATCAGTAGAGAGAGGCTTTGATCAGACAGACCCCAACTCCCCACCTCTCTCCTCTGCTGCATCAGAAGGGAACATTGGGGCCATCAAACCAAGTCTGTAGATGAGGAAGAGCAGGGATAACTCACTAAGGTGATCTTCCGATCTGTTGAGGATTGGAGATGGAGATTTGAAAGAGAAGGCTTGCAGTATGATGTGGTCATGATGAGGACATATGTGTCTCTTTCTGAGTTATGCTTGTGTATGTTGCTGTTCTTTTTGAAGTCTGTGGTTGCTTATAGACAGGGCCCCCACAAAAAGTCTTTGAAGCGCAGCATGTCCCAAAATGTAAAGTATAAACTGAGTTTCATCTGGTGCTTATTGCATGTTGGAGAATGCATTCAGTTAAAGACAACATGAACATTGACCCCATTTACTTATAACACTTAAATGTGTCTGATCGTATTCTGCACAACTCAGTGTATGCAGGATGTGTGGGTGGGAAAAAAGATTTTCTGTTCAATCAATTCTGTTCAATGGTCCAAATCCTTGCGTCAACATATAAATGTCATCAATTAAGCACAGATAATTCATATATACTGTATATATATATATATATATATATATATATATATATATATATATATAATATATATTAGGGCTGTATATAATCGCGATTAATCACATCCAAAATAAAAGTTTGTGTTTACATAATATATGTGGGTGCACTGTGAAAAATTATTTTATATACATAAATATACACACGCTTGTATTTATTTAAGAAATATTTTATGTATATACTGTATATATATTTATGTACAATTTATATTATATATAAATATAAATATTTTATATATAAATAATATTTATTTCTTAAATATACATGCATGTGTTTGTATTCATACACATATATATATATATATATATATATACAGTATATATATATATATATATATATATATACACAAAATAATATATACATAGTGCACCCATATATATATATATAAATAATATATATACATATATATATATATATATATATATATATATATATATATATATATATATATATATATATATGAATTATGGATATAATATATCTGTGATTTCTATGTCTATATATATCACACACATACTTTTTTTACATTTTTTTATTATTTGATCATTTTTACATAAAGTAGAGGTCAATTTTGATTTCATGCTTAATTTATGAATAACATTTAGTTGATTTATGATTTCATATTTTGTTTATGAATAATAATTAGGACATTACAGGAACTGATTCAGCTTGAAGAAACGGTGAAAAATCATTATAGATATTTAGATAATTACATTAATGTAATATTTAAATGCATTATCATCATAAAATAAGAGTTTATGGCTTAATATTTGCCTCATTCTTGATACTTGAGACTTTAGGTTGATATGATTAGTAACAAGCAGCCAAGTGCATTGGAGGACTCTCATGGTTTGAGGACAACTAGGAAGACTTTTTTTGTACCGCCACAGACTTTATGTCTCCATATTAAAGTAAACCAGATGAAAGAGATACATATCCCTTAATGTGTAATCATTTACCTGCATGCACTGTCCTGACTCCTGAGTCTTCGTCCAGGAATTCACAGTCCCTTTCCATCCACTGAGCGCAGCATTACCCGTAATGTCAAACAGCTGTCAAGGGAGTGAGCCATGACTGTCTCAGACTTGTGAGAAAGAATGAGCAAGCGTGCAATTCCTCTTCCTTGTTGATGTTTCTTTGCTGTCTGTTTTGTTATGTTACTAATGGTAACCCAATGGAGCATCGATTGACAGATATGCAGCAAAGAAAATCAAAGAACTTGAAGAGTGCTCGTGTATACGAAAACCCTTAAAGCGACGGAAGGAGTCTTCCAAAGGTCTGGGAAACAGGCTTTTCCTGGATCATTAAAGCTAAAGAAGGGTCTTAAATTATTTCCATGATTTCTACTATTCTTGTTCCAAAATCCACCTGATATGCTGTCATGTGTTAGACATTTCACTCCAGATGGCTTTATTTGAAACTCAGACATCTTTTTCATATGGGCTATAAGGTCACAGCTGTATAGATTTGATATGGTGTTGAACTAAAACAGATCCTCTAACCATCTTTACGTGCATGACGAAGTTTCTCAGAAGCATTTATCTTTGGGCCTTTCTGGGGGCTTCATACATTAAGAAATGACGTGCTTTCATCTAAATAAAGCTGGTCTGATCACCAGATGTTATTTTAATAGGACACTATGTGTGCTCTTCCCAGGTCAGAGGTCACAGCGGCTCCAAAGATGTCAGACAGTCACTACAGGACATTCAGCGGTGGAACCAACTTAGCGAGTGCGCCGCCTTCGCCTCGACGCCATAAGAGGAGATGGTCGCAGATTCGCTCAGAGGGAGTCCTTCCCAAACCTGCTCCACAGGAAGATGAACCCTTCATTTTGGACCTGAAGAACTTTCCCGACCTTGTCAACGCAAACCTGGGCTCCCAAAACCCCAACATTCAAGTAAGAACAAGCCCAATCACACCTTATTGTCATTTTGATTGCCTCAGAGTCAAGTTTCTTCCTGTGTATACATGCTTTTAAAGAAAAATACAGTGTTTACAGACTGTTGGACCACAAGAAAATGAGCTAAATGAACTGAATCAGTCATTTCGATGTGTTGGGGGGCTTGGGTTTCTTTTGTTGTATGTCTATAATTTTGGCATTAGTTCTTTTAAAGACAGTTGTTAATATTATGGCGGTAGTTTGTTATTCCAGAAATGTTTAACATCTCACCGTTCCCAAAACCTTGTCATTTCTTTCCTTAGGGTGAACTAAATCATTGTATAATGAGTTGGGTAATGGATTGATTTTACTTGGCAACAGTTTGTGGTGTATGTAATTAACCTATGCACTCATTGTTTCACTGTTATTGCTGCTGTGATTGCAGTAGGGACTTCAGGTTTCTGGGCTGTTGCTGGTCATGTCACAGCTGTTCCTAAACCGGAGAGGCCTCTTAAATTAACCCAAGCGAGACCTTTACACCGGTGTAGCTCATTTCAGCTATTCCGCTCAAACTTCTGCACAGTGTACCAAAAAGAAAATCCAAAAGGTGAAAGGCCATAGTATTATTTTAACAGCCACTTTTAATGCTCTCTCCAAGAGCAGATCCCAATCTTTAAATGCTTTTACAACACCGGTAAAGAAGGGATTTTTATATTTTTAGGACTGTTATGAAGTTTATGTGTGTAAGTGGACTTGAGAGGAAACGAAGTAAGACTTCAGGGAAAAAATACACAGGAGATCCCTGGTAAGCAAATTGACTTTTATAATAGGGAAAATTCCAGAGTCTTCCAAGTGGGACGGGTCCATCTTCTCTCCTTTTTTTAGAAAAAGCTATTTTGTTTTTATGTGTCTTTAATATGGCGGCAGCCAATGTAAATGTATGTGAATATTTTGCTTTTAATGCATCTCCAAAGTACTGAAAACGTTCCTCATGTTATCATCTTTTTTAAAACTAATGTCTCAATGACTCCCCATTTATAGTGGTAACAAATTTGATAAGAACTTGATAAAGTAATGCGGTAGAGATTCGTTTTGCTCTTCGGTCACTTTAGAAAAAAAAGTCTTTTTTTTTCTTTTTTTTACTTCATCGGAATGATACGGAACTTGGTAAAGGTTTTAACACTTGCGATGTGAACACAAAAAAGTCATGGCCATGATTCGTAAAGATTAAATGGTCCTGAAAAAAAATAGTCACGCTTGTGTTTCTCGTGGTCAAAAATGACCGCATTGGAAATGAATTTCATCTAGTGAACACTTTTGGTACTGCGGCCAAACAAAATCTTACTGAAAGCTAACTTTTTGAAATATCAACCTCAATATTGGAGCACAACTTGTTTAGGTTTAGGGCTTTAATTTTCTTGCAGTTTTAGAGTAAAACATGTTTTTGAAATGATATATTTCATATAAAAATTTAAAGTAGAATTGTTGTGCCTTTTTCATGACAATAAACATTTTTAAGTTTTTTAAGGTC
Source organism: Hybognathus amarus (assembly GCA_030378365.1). NCBI lineage: Eukaryota > Metazoa > Chordata > Actinopteri > Cypriniformes > Leuciscidae > Hybognathus > Hybognathus amarus. The sequence goes on from JAQIUQ010006119.1 coordinate 181,519, forward strand.
ACTTTTTAAAACTATTTTCACTTAATAATCTGCTATAATCGGCCAAGAGGCATCTTTAAAAGAGATCAAACTTAAGTATGTGCTAAAACGGATTTACCACAGTTTAAGTTCTCCAAAAGGTAATATATGGATTTTAAATACAGCGTAATATAATTTAATACCATAAAATCCCCTAAAAAAATACAAAATATTTAATAAAAACATTATCAAACTAAAATACAGTTTAATCGTTTCAATGAAAAAAAAATTGGTCATCTTTTATGCCATTGAACTTAAATTTCCAGTTGAATGGACCTCCTCCAATGATCTAAACCTTGGATCTTTTTGTCCTCAAAAACGATGTGTTGTGTTTTTGGAAGTATGAGAGTAGAATACAGGCATGATTAGTTCAAGGAGGAGGTGGAGGCCGACTGTTGTAAACAGGGCAGTTACAGTAGCGTAATCACCCGCTCTAAACTGCTCCGTACCTTTATAAACAGCTGCTGCAGCCATCAGATTGTTACGCTGTAGGGGAAATAAACAACAAGTCCTTTGTCTCGGCCTGCTGGAACACTTGCTATCGTTTTCCTGGTCTGCCTGACTCGGGCACTACGAGCCCAAGCATGCAGAGAACAAATCTGTCACCTCAAAACATCCTTCAAAATAAACAAACAGAAGAAAAGGGAAAACTTTGAAATATTTTGAACATACTTAACAGTACTCTAGGGGGCGATAGAGTTAACTTCAGATGTCTGTGACATTAAACCAAATATCCTGTCATTCAGGTAAACAATTATTCATTAAGGGATACTCGAAAAAAATGAAAGAACATAGTTGTATATATATATATATATATATATATATATATATATATATATAAATAAATAATCATCACTGTTGTGCCTGAACGACGTTCATATTTTGGGCGAACGTGATCTGAACGTAGCCTACTGTATTGCTGCCTAATTAACGATACTGTGAACGATACTGCCTAATTAACATTCTGGTGTCTGTGAACGCATGCTCTCTCAGTTTAACTTCTTATAGGGTGCCAGATTTCTATAGAGCCTTCCAGGCGAAAAACTGAAAAATCGTACATTTCTGTGCAAAGTTTGCCAACCAATAAAATAATTGCTGTCCGTGATTATATATGGGCTGTGGCAATAATTTTTTAAAAATAGCTTGCAGCAACATATGGAAAAAATTAACTATTAATTTTTTGGAACTGTGAACTTTGTTCTAAATTGTGATGTATGAACTATGAACTGAACTAGTTCATTTTAAAATTTGTGAACTGAACTTTGAACTAGTTTATGTAGAAAGTGAACTTTCCCAACACTGATATATGTATGTAATACAAGATCCTGACCAAAAAATTATAGAAATAACATGACATTTATTTCCAAAAAGAGGTGAATCAATAATTGGTCAGGATCTTGTACTGACAACGCAAGAGTTGAGCCCTCTATAAAGTCTCCTCCAGCACATCCCAAGGGCTTTCAATGAATTTAAGGTCTGGACTCAGAGATGCCAATGCATGTGTGAAACTGATTCTTCATGTTCCCTCCCAACCATTCTTTCCCACTTTGAACCCAATGAATCTTGACAATGTCATCCTGGAATATGGCCATGAAATGTCTTCCAAAATGCTTGTTTAAGAAATTAAAATCTACACACTCCATCAATTAGGGTTAGAAGAACTGTTGCCAAACATATAACATGCTAGAAACATAATCACTGCAATAATGATCCAATCTTAACCATTTTCCTATTTAAATCCAAACAGTGACTTTTTTTGGCCAGGCAGTATTGCATATTGAATTGAACTAACTTGCTTACTTAAATGTGTCTCCACTATGACAATAGTTCACCTGGAGAAAAAAAAGCAGGATATAAAGGAAGACTTAGAGCTTATGGAAGGTTATTTGTTGATCTGACACTGGACCTGCTTCCAAAAATGACCTTGAGCCCCTTAAGCTGGGTTCTGTAGAGCAATGACTTTCTCATATACATTTTTTGCAGATCAAACTATAACTTTTATCTCTCCCATAGGTTACCATTGAGGTTGTGGACAACCCACAGATGGAGGTTGAGATGGATCTGGCTAAGGAGAGCAGGAATGACTGGTCTTTGAGTTCGGAAGAGTGGCTGGGCCATAAAAAGCTCTTCTGGCCACTGTTCTGGGAATACCATGACTCCAGTCAAGAAGGTCCCGGGCAAGGCAGTCTGGAGGAAAACGAGGGGGACCTCAGCTACGAGGGAGAAGATTCCCTTTTGAGCGGTGTGGGTACAGACTGGAACAGACGATGGAAGGGCTGGGACTCCATGGACAATTACGGTAAGCACAGGAGGTTGTTGACAGAGAGAGTTTGGACGCACATGCCTGTTGCTGTGCAGAAAATGAAGAAAAATCTTAATAATTGACCTGAATAAATGTCTTTTCATGTTTTTCCAACTGTGTAATCAGAAACCATGAGTTTTTTAGTTTTTGTTTTTCTTCAGCCTTGTTATCGGAAGTATCAGCGCTTATGCTGGGGCTTCTTGGAACGTATGCCGAGCTGATTTCCCTCAGTAATGCGGGCCCCAGCCTCCTCTTTAAGTCTTGACATTATGATTTATGCTTTGAGGGTTGTACTCAAAAACTGCTACATAAACATGTCATTCCTGTCGCCACTTCTAGAGACTTTCTCTGATGCCTATCAGCGGTAAACAGTGAAAGGCGACCCGGTGCTTTGTGTCCTAATACATTTTCACAATATTAGTTGTGGTACGCATGTTATCTGGACCACTCAACTGCTTCTTTGGCGGTTAGGCACATTATTACCTCAAAATGTTTACATACGGGGCAAACCGTAGTGCTGAAATACAATTTTAATGCGATTTCTATCCTTAAAAAGCTGAACACAACCTATCACCACGTGCTCTGAACCTTTACGCGGTGAAGAAAAAATTACACAGAAAGTATTGAATAAGGGATTGCAGGAGGAAACTCAACGGTACGTCTGGTTCACGTTAGTGACAGTGGGCTTGAACATCAGCTTTGTGTTTCATCTTTGAAGTTGACACCAGTGCTGGGAAAAGTAGCTGTTTGAAACCTGGGTCCGGACGCATAGGGCCTCTCCACTGGCTAAACAACCAATATTTGCGTTCAATTAGACAGCCGATTGTAAGAAGGGCCAGCATGCTTAGGCTGACAAAGAAAGCGTCTGCTTTCATCACACGACTGGCGGGTCGCTGCGTTTCACACGGTCTAGCCCTTGAGTTCTCCCAAGAATTTGTGGCAGTTCTCAGGCCTTGGAATGAAAGTTTCCTTTTGTTCATACCAAAGTTATATTCATTGCCTGAGTATATTGTTCAAGGATTCAGTCACTGTGCTTTTATGAGTAAGACATTTTAAAAATTGGCTAACAATATCAACTGCTGGGAAGTAAAATATTGTACTTAAAGCTTCTTTTTTTGCATATATTTTAGTGCCTTTATGTGGCAGCATTAATGATTGAAAAAAATATTTCCAAATAGTGCTTAGCTGCAAACTCACCAGATATACTAACATTCACAAGTTTGGGGTCAGTGACATTTTATTGTAAAGACATTTAAAATGTTACGAAAGATTTCTATTTCAAGTAAATGCTGTTCTTTTCTACTTTATATTAAGCAGTACAACGGTTTTCAAAATTGATAATAATAAGATTTGAGCAGCAAATCAGCGTATTGGAATGATTTATCTTGGATCATGTGACACTGAAGACTGGATTAATGATGTTGAAAATGATGCTTTACCATAACAGGAATACGTTACATTTTGAAATACATTAAAAAAGAAGGTCACACTTTAGATTGGGGTCCAATTCTCACTATTAACTAACCATAAACTACGACTTTTGCCGTCAATAACTCCTAATTACCCCTTATTAATAGTTAGTTAGGATGTTAAGTTTAGGTATAGGGTTGGATTAAGGGATGTAGAATTTGGTAATGCAGAATTATACAGTAATATGTGCTTTATAAGTACAAATAAATAGCCAATATCCTAGTAATATGCATGCTGATAAGCATAGTGAGAGTTACTGCTTCATTGTAGCACCTCACCGGCCACTTTATTAGGTACACCTGTCCAACTGCTCGTTAACACTTAATCTCTAAGCAGCCAATCACATGGAGGCAACTCAGTGACATTTAGGCATGTAGACATGGTCAAGACAATCTCCTGCAGTTCAAAACGAGCATCAGTATGGGGAAGAAAGGTGATTTGAGTGACTTTGAACATGGCATGATTGTTGGTGCCAGGAAGGCTGGTCTGAGTATTTCAGATAACTGCTAATCTACTGGGATTTTCACGCACAACCATCTCTAGGAGTTCACAGAGAATGGTCCGAAAAATAAAAAAACATCCAGTGAGCGGCAGTTCTGTGGGCGGAAATGCCTTGTTGATGCCAGAGGTCAGAGGAGAATGGCCAGACTGGTTCGAGCTGATAGAAGGGCAACAGTGACTCGAAAATAACCACCCGTCACAACCAAGGTGGGCAGAAGAGCATCTCTGAACGCACAGTACGTCGAACTTTGAGGCAGATGGGCTACAGCAGCAGAAGACCACACCGGGTGCCACTCCTTTCAGCTAAGAACAGGAAACTGAGGCTACAATTTGCACAAGCTCATCGAAATTGGACAATAGAAGATTGGAAAAACGTTGCCTGGTCTGATGAGTTTCGACTTCTGCTGCGACATTCGGATGGTAGGGTCAGAATTTGGCGTCTACAACATGAAGCATGGATCCATCCTGCCTTGTATCAACGGTTCAGGCTGGTGGTGTCTGATGGTGTGGGGAATATTTCTTGGCACTCTTTGGGCCCCTTGGTACGAATTGAGCATCGCTGCAACGCCGACAGCCTACCTGAGTATTGTTGCTGCTACCATGTCCATCCCTTTATGACTACAATGTACCCAACTTCTGATGGCTACTTTCAGCAGGATAATGCGCCCATGTCATAAAGCTGGAATCATCTTCAGACTGGTTTCTCTGAACATGACAATGAGTTCGCTGTACTCAAATGGCCTCCACAGTCACCAGATCTCAATCCAATAGAGCATCTTTGGGATGTGGTGGAACGGGAAAATTCGCTTCCAGCACCTTGTTGAATCTATGCCACGAAGGATTGAGGCAGTTCTGAAGGCAAAAGGGGTCCAACCCGTTACTAGCATGGGGTACCTAATAAAGTGGCCGGTGAGTGTATTTTTGATTAAATAAATACAGCCTTGGTTAGCATAAGATACTTCCAAAAGCATTACAAATTCTTTTACACAACCCAAACGTTTTGTATGTGTTGTGCACAATTATTATCTATTTTTTATAGTGATGAAGTTAAGCAACACAGTGTTTTATTAGAATCTCTTTAATCTTTGGCACCAAAACCTGTGTTGTTTTTAAATGTATATTAAATATTGTCAGGGAAAACAATATAAAGTTTTAACAGAAAATCTTCAATCACATAGGCCTGGTTTCACAGACAGGGCTTAGATTAAGCCAGAATTAGGTCGTAGTTCAATTAGGACATATGCAAGTATTTTATAAAAAAACAAATAAATAAACATTACTGGTGTGCATCTTAAGACAAAACAGTGGCAATGATATATTTTAAGATATTTCACTGCAAGTTGCTTTCAGTTAAATCATCCCAAACATGCATTTTAGTCTGGGACTAGTTTAAGCATTGTCTGTGAAACCGGGGTATAAAATTTTGATTATTAAACTACAACTTGCTGCAGTGTCCAACTCCTCCACAATCTATATCCTTTTACCATCTTTATTTCACCATAGGGCATTTTTCAACTCCATCTGTCATTGACTTTCAGGGTGATCCTCCACTAAGGTTGTGTTGCACCATGTTCTGTCAGCATCATTAGAGGGAAAGCGCATTGGTGGGTGTGTGTGGTCAAATCCAACACCCAGCCAAAAAAGAAGCAATTGCAGCATGCTTACTGCGGTCATGTCAGCAGTAGAGCCTCTGAGGATGTGGGTACGAAACCGAAACGGCATCTCTCTGTTGCCCCAGTGGATCTAAAATAGACCTAATGAGTGTACTTGGAGTAGGAGTGTGTTGTGTACAAACAAGCTTGAATGGGAAACTGAGAAGGGAAAATGAGCCACATTATTAATGATGTGGTCTACGCTAGAGGCGTACAGTAATGAAGCGCTTTTCTGCAATTATGGTGAGCCACAGAATTACAGGCAGGCCATGTTCGGCAATAGCTCGGTCGAATGTTATAGCTGTAGGTCGTTTTTTCCTCTCCGCTGCCCTTCTGAAAATTGATTTACCACGGTTTTACTATAGTAACTTATTAAAATGCCTTTGGTATTTTAGTTGAAACAAAGTTCTCTGATAGCAAATGTATGTCTCTTCAATGTGCATGGTCTCAAACTCTTGTGTTGCTAGAACTGGCCAGCTGTCATTGGAAATCATTTATGTCTGGTCAAAGCAGTGTCATTGTGTGACACAACACAATAACAAAACATACATGATGGGCTGCTAGATTTTAGACCAATCGGATTTTACACCGGATGGGACTACGGATGTCAACTCTGCTTAAATAGAAATTAAGCAACCAACAAAAATGACCTGATACTCTTGTTTCAGTCACAGCTTATAACTCAAATTTACATTGAAAGTTTGCTTTTAAAAAGGGCTGCATTTATTTGAGCAAAATTACAGTAAAACACTAATTGTCATGAGTGGCTGTAGTAAATAGTACACGAAGACAAATGGCTCAAAAGGAAATAGTCTTTAAAGGGACTATGTGTAGGAAGTGCTGGCATCTAGCAGTGAAAATGTATTTTGCATTCAAACGAATTGTGCTCTCCAGCTCCTCGCTTTTTCAAATGCGCGTTGCCTCAATGGTAACTTTTATGTATCAAAACATAATACGAAAGTCTACAAAGTCTATTTTTGGACTTTGTCGAGTGTTCCTTCGGGTGAACAGGTTTGTTATTTCAAACAAACAGCAACTTGACACAACGAATAAATGAATGTTACAGTATGAATTACTTACTGGAAAAACATGAACTATTGTAATAAGTAGTTAAGCCTTCTTTATTCGTTATATTTTCTGAAGTAGCCTACATGCATTAGTTATCATCATCAACTTTTAACTATAAATTAGGGATGCACGATATATCGGCCACATTATCGGTATCGGCCAATATATGATCATTTTTAATGTTATTCGTTATTGGCCCAACAAGAACATTTAGCCAATATCTAAAAGCCGATAAATAATGTATTAATTCCTTCAGCTGAGGCACTTTAGATGCGCATTGTTTAACATGATGCTTTTAAATTGCTTGAAATGCGATTGAAATCACTTTAAAAAAGGAAAATCCAGTTAAAGTCATATCGGCTACACAACATTAAAATAAGAACATCATAATTGTGTTTGTATCTTGGCTTTTAATGAGACATATAATCAGGCTCTCAAAAATTGTCTAAAAATGTGGATTTACATTTATCGGCCAATATATCGGTTATCGGCTTTCAAATACAAAGAATTATCGGTTATCGGTATTCGGCCAAAATTGTCATATCGGTGCATCCCTGACTATAAATGTTCATCTGTCTATATCATGAAGTACACAACCAAACAATGAAAAAAAAGCTTGAAATTCAGGCTGTAACATTGACTTACCTGTTCGAAAAATAAGCAGGACTTCAGCGTCTCTTTTGAAATCTTTCTCCTGCATTAGTTCTATCCACCTGGAAAAAGCTATCCCAACATTAACTCATGTTTTTTTTGTAATCTCCCGTCACGTTTCCTTTTACAATCTATTTTTGGACTTTTCTGGCGACGAGGATTTGCAATGCAGTCTTTTAAACTTGCCTGCTTTCGGTCACGTCACACCGGCTCTGAACGAAAGCACGTTGTGGAAACGCGTTGTCCTTGTACTTTATGTCCATCTCTGCTATTATAGTTTTTCAAGATGGCGGATCTACATTGAAGCCCCCGTGGAAGCTTACCCGTCCCATGTATATAAAGATAATAAATTCTTCATTTACAAGGATAAGTCAGATAATTGGCAGAAGTATTTGTACACCATTGAGGACATATTTATGAATAGAAATATTGATTTTAAATAATAAATTACATAAAAAGTTGCACATAGTTCCTTGAATATCATAATATTCCATAAAGTTAGTAAAGACAATGTTGTGACTACAGTGGCTCAACCATAAGTTTATCAATTCGGCGTGAAAACTTTTTTCTTGCACAAAAAACTACAAAAATAATCGACTTGTTTAAACTATTCATTTTCTTTTGTGTGGGCCTCTGAGAGAGTTCACGTGAGTGTAACTGTGGAGCGCTTCCGTGTTGTACGTCAGAACGTAGCTCATATATTAGCCGACACTCGTCATGGTTGTGATGCTGGCCAATTGTGAGCCTACGTTCTGACGTATAACCCAGAAGCAAAGGCAAAGTAAATACACAAAGAAATATGGAAAAAATAGAACATAACTCTGACACTAATATAGTGAAATTATTATAATTTAAAATAACGGTTTTCTATTTTAATATATAATAAAATGTAATTTATTCCTGTGATGGTAAAGCTGAATTTATAGTATCATTACTCCAGTTTTCAGTGTCACATAACATGGTCCTTCAGAAATCATTCTAATATGCTGCTTTGGTGCTCAAAAACATTTCTTATTATTACTAATGTGCTGCTTAATATTTTTGTTGAAACTGTTCAAAGAAAAATCATGTTAATTGGAAATAAAAGTTTATTTTTCTTATAATATTCATAAATCAGTTTTTCGAAAACAACAAATGATCTTCATTTTGAATTAAATTCAGGATGTTTGGATTTATTTATGGGAAAACAAAATTAATACCAGTTAAATTAAATTATTATTATTCGAGAACATGTTTTTTTATAGTGAAGCTTTTTTTATTTTGTTATTATAATTGTCTGAGAGTTTTTCGAATCGATTTGCAATGAAGTTCGATCTGTCATCAGTGTTTTTTTTGCCGTGACAATACAAGTGGACATCTTCATCATCAGAATGTGGGCCTTTAATTAGCAACAACACCTGGTAACAAGCAACAACGCAGCCAAAATGCATTAGCGAGGAAACAGTGCACTTATTTCTCTTTCAATCTCTCTCTCCATCACAACCGCCATGAGTGCTCTGAAACTTTAATCTCTTTAGCATGGTGGTGGAAAGAGAGCATTGTTGGAAAGCGTCTAAGCTATTAGGCCTTGCCTTCCTGCTGAAGTGTTTGCATTGGCTCAGTTCTCACAGCTGTAAGTGGCTGACTTCGCCTCTGACATATTTATTACCAAAAAAAGCATGCCTGGGCCACATTTTGTTCATTAGAGAGATTATATTTTACAGAGAAATACGCAATATTAATTTAGTTGCGCTTCATTAGCTTCCTTATGCAAACAACAGAGTGATGCACTTAACAGCTTGGCTGTTTTGGGATTTTTTTCTTTGTCAATCCCAGTATGTCGGACATTTCAAATGGCAAACAGGTACTTGAAGTTAAGGGAACATTAATACAAAGGACTGAGCTAAAGTAATTCTAAGATTCAATTTCCACAAGTAAAAAAACAAAATAAAAAAAATCTTTATCTTTACTGTTACTCCAACTCATTTGTGGTCTAAACTTCAATGCATAATATTCTCACATGCTGCGTGAGGAATTCCTTAGCCTCAGTTTATTAAAAAGGTCATCATTTATTTTTTCATCTACAGAATATGAGGAGGAAGAATGGAGCGACTGGTCACCATGCAGTGTCACCTGTGGACACGGGAATCAGAAGAGGATTCGTTCGTGTGGCTACGCCTGCACTGCCACAGAGTCACGGACATGTGACTTAGATCGTTGTCCTGGTGAGACTGTCAATACTGTCACTTATACTTAGGCCTTTTCAATCCCACAATGCACTTCACTGCATAAATTTAGCAGTTAGCACACTGTTTATCGATACTCTTCCCTGAAAACGTCTTGATCTTAATTCCATCCGGCTCCTTATTATGCTGATAGTGATGGAAAACTCCACTAATGCCTCATTCATCTCTGTCAGGCATGCAGAAGTCGAACAAACACCAGGGGCACCAGACTCGTGTTAGAAAAGGAGCAGTCTGGCCTTCTGTGTGTGTACTGTATACACCATGAAACTGCTCTTTGAGAGCAGCAGGCATTTACTTGGCTTCAGTATGACAGCTTAATGAGGGCTTTCATTCTAAAAGCCCCTGATACAGGGCGGTCCACAAACCTGCCGTGCACAAATGCGCATACACAAAATGAGTTCGCTTACAAAGCTCAAATACACTAAGTGAGGCTCTTCAGTGCTGAATCTACATCAACACCTTAGAACTTTATTTTAACATTTTGAGATGCTGAAAAACAACAGCATTTCAAAAAAAACAAAAAAAACATCTACTATGCTATAATGAAATATTTTGTCGCTGCCTCGATGAAACTCACGTATGTCCAAAATGGTTACTTTTCAGGAAGTGAAAAAGAAATGTAATTTCAAAAGCAGCTGAACGTGAACCTGGACATTCTATCCGTGAAAAAATCTCAAAATCGTCAAAATGGACATATACACGGTTTTCATCGGACAGCGACGATTGTAATGTACAGAGCCCCTGAAAGTACGTGCTGGTGGAAATCATTTGGGATGGGAGAATTATTATTTTATTTTTATTTTTTCAAATTTTTGCGTTCCATTCGAGAACCTTTGCGTTCCCTCGCAAAACTTTTGTGTTCACTTGCAAATACTTTTCATTTAAAGATTTCCACCGATGTACGCAAGTTCTTTTTATTTTGAAAAGATTTTGAGAACTGAACTGAATTAGTTGAAGGAGATCGCAATTCTTGCGCATGTGTCGTGGAAATCTCTTGAAGTCTCGTTTCAGGCCTACAAGGAAGAAAAGGAATAGTCGAATAAATAAAGTCATTATTTTTGTTTGTTTTTTCGCACAAAAAGTATTCTCGTCGCTCATAGTTGAGCCACTGTAGTCACATGGAATATTGAAACATTTTCTTCATTTCATGGGCCGTCAAGTTCCAGTCCCTTAGGCAGCCTATGTAGCAGTGATCCACCTCTCAAATTTAATCAAAAATATCTTCATTTGTGTTCCGAAGACGAACAAAGGTCTTACGGGGTTGGTACAGCATGGTGACTAATTAATGACTTAATTTTCATTTTTGGGTGAACTAACCCAACACAAACGACACCTATTTACAATCACAGTAACATAGACAATGAGCTACAACCTAATTGTCCTCAAAACGAGCTTTAATATAAATGTGTCTCTAACCAGGCGATTGAGAGACAAGTCTGAGTAAGAGACTGCCTGTAAAGTGCAAAACCTTTTTTGGGGGGTTTATATTGCACTTTATAGATAGTCCTTTGTCTCTGAGCCGTCTGCTCATAGAGATCAATTTATATAATAAAGCTCATTTTAAGGGAAATAATTTATATGTAAATAATTTTGTGTTTTAACAACGTTTAGCTCACTGAGTTATTGATCCGGGAAGTTTGAATCTGTGATAGTTAAGCACTGACCACATTTCTTTACATTTGAGTCCAAGTTCAAACAGTATGAAACGCTCCATTAACATACTGGAGCTCTGAAACACTGCCAGCGGGACATTAAACAGGAGGTGTCTGTCCGAGCTCATAGCAGGTTTTGCGTGGGAACGCAAATATATTTGCGAGGCAATACAACAGTTTTGCGGAATTAGCTGAGGTGACGGGACGGCTAACAAACGGCTAGTAGTGACTGCAGCGGCAATCCACCTGTCACTCGAACACTATTATCACGAACCAATTCGTACGAATTCGACGTAATGATTAAATGATATTGTCAATACTCACGTGATGGTTAGGTTTAGGGGCGGGGTGAGGGGAGGTCATTTCGTACGAATTCATATGAATTGGCCAATTCGTAAAATTTGTACGATTTAGCAAAGTCGTACTAATTCGTCCGAGTGAGGTCATATGAATTGTTACGAGTTAGCCACTTTTTAATCATTCGTCAAATTCGTACGAATTGGTCGTTAGATCGGGTTGGTCACTCAAGTGACCACGCACTTAAATATACAAAAGTTCAATGCCTAATATAATTTAAATGGATGAGGTAGAAGAAAAATCACCAGTGTTATGTTAATTTGATTCAAATTCCAACTTTTGAAACTTAAAAATTTTAACTTAACCAGTTCTTCAAATTCAGTTTTAAGTGTAAATCAGTTGTTGTATTTTCAACACGATTGTTGAGGTCATATTGTGTGTTTTGCTTCAAATTTCATGTTGATTTTAAATTTCTTCTTTCTCTCTTACATCTATAGATGACATAGTTTCTGTGACAGAACTGACTCCTCACTGAAGTGGCAAACAGCTCAGAGCTTTTTGACACAGGTTGGTAATTTTTGTTTGTGTACAATATGGTGTGGGCATTCAACAATTCGGTATTCTGGTAGTAGAGTAGTACTTTTTGTGCCATGGTACAGAATGATTACCATATTTATTCAATGTGGTATTTACCAACACATTTTCATTCCCAAGATGTCATCTAATTGACGCTTTTGACCATACGTCAACATCCGACGTTTCAGGGCACCCTTTAATGTCAGTTAGATGATGATCCTAGGGCATCATCCAACTGACGCTTTACCTTTAGTGTCAGTTAGATGATGCGGGTAAGTTTAGGTCTGGCGTAGGGTTAGGATTAGATAGCGTCATCTATCTGAATGACATCTTGGCTAATGAGAACGGGCTGTATTTACATGGTACATGCCCACATTTCCATTACAGTATTTATTTTTTAGATATAGACAACAATGTACTGCACTATTGAATCTTTTAATGGAAGTTTCAGCAAATTGCCTTTCAAGCTTCTAGTTTGCTCTTTTATTAGTTCAATCAGTGATTATCGTCTTAGCTTTATTTTAACTTAATGTCTAGTTCAAAACCCGTTTCATTAGCATCATTGTAGGAACTGCTCCTTTGAGACTTCAGCGGGAGGAACTCTGTGGGAGTCCTGTTAGACTGCAAAAGATCTGATGTTCACATTTTCACAAATGCTCCACAGAGAGTGTTACTGAGACCACAAAGTAAAGAGTCTTCTTCCAAAACCCCCACTGTTTGCTTTGGAGTTTTTTGTTGGTCTCTCATTTTTGGCATTGAACATTGAACGTAATAGCTCTTTTCATTTAACCGTAATAATAATGATGAAGGTAGTTTAAAAACATAACAGAATAAAGTGTTTTTTTAATCTCTTCACAATGGAACATAAATGTTAATAACAACTTTGTTTCAGCGTGACCGCTGCCTGCAGCACATATTTTATGGACAGTATTTTTACATTTTGGCAGCAAACAGAGACAACCCCCATTACGTGTTAGGCCATGAATCTCAAAATGGCCATAATTTGTTTGGCATTGTAAATGAGACTTGATGTAAGACTTAAAGGAGTAGTTCACTTTTAAAAAAAACTTTTGTTGATAATTTACTCACCCCTATGTCATTCAAGATGTCCACGTCTTTCTTTCTTCAGTTGAAAAGTAATTAAGGTTTTTGATGAAAACATTCCAGGATTTTCTCCATATAATGGACTTCATTGGGAACCAAACGGTTCAAGGTCCAAATGAGTTTCAGTGCAGCTTCAAAGGGCTTTAAAACGACACCAGATGATAAATAAGGGTCTTATTTAGGACCTTTGAGTCATGACTCGAAAAAGATTTGTTCATTTTGATGACCGAGTTTGAACTAGAGAGTCACAAACGCTTATCACAGAACAGAGCAAGGCGAGCATTTGTGCTTATAAAACGTAAAACATTTTAATTTTTTATTTTTTTTAAAATTTTGAAATGACCGATCGTTTCGCCAAGATAAGACCCTTATTTATCGTCTGGTATCATTAAATCCTTTAAAGCTGCACTGAAACTCTCATTTAAACCTTGAACCGTTTGGTTCCCAATGGAATGTTTTCATCAAAAACCGTAATTTCTTTTCGACTGAAGAAAGAAAGACATGGACATCTTGGATGACATGGTGTTGAGTAAATTATCAGCAAAAGTTTTTTAAAAGTGAACCACTCCTTTAATATCTTAAATAAATGTTTGTCATTTATGGAACTTTTGGATATTAATTACTTTTAATATATTTGATTTTAAAATATTTATACCAGGGGGAGAAAATGATGCCGCCCTTAATAAATTGATCTAATTATCCCATAGATGTTGACAGCTGTGAGAAGTGGCTTAACTGCAAGAACGACTTCCTCCAGAAATACCTACACCAGGTCCTGACCGAATTGCCTAACTGCCCTTGCATCTACCCATCCGAGGTGGTCTACAGTGCCGTCAACATCTTCCGATAGGAAGTTGCAAAAGACCTATCGCTGGCGAGATGCCAGCGGCCCCAAGAGAGAGGCTGGACATCTACAAGCCGTCTGCGAGGTTCTGCGTTCGCTTCGATGCTCTCTTTCGACAGCACCACATTGGCTGCCCAGCACTGCTGCTATGACGATCACATGAAGCTCATCACTCTAGGCAAAGGCGTCGGAGCACCCAACCTCATCAGCACAGAGTTCTCCCGGAACTTCATTACAAAGTGGACGTGCTCCCGTGGATCCTGTGTAAAGGAGACTGGAGCCGCTTTCATTCGGTTCGGCCTCCTAATAATGGTCTACAGTGTGTCGAGAACCCACAGGAAGACGTCTACATGAATGAACTGGAAGAGGCCAGGGAGTACTTATCCAAGGAAAACTTTATTTCAAATCTAATCAACCAGCGTTCACTCTGATTCCACGGTACAGTATTGGCACTCCACCAGTCTCTGAAGGCAATAAAAGCCTCCTGACTTTCTAATTAGGGGACAGTTCTACAGATATTGACTCTCATTGGTCAAACTATTTAGCTGATAAATGGAGCTGTCGAGAGAGATTCGTCTGAAGACTAAAGCTTAGATACTGTCACGGTGTACAGCTTCACTGCAACTGGTCCAAAGCCCAGATTGGAAGACCATGATGCAATTTTCTCTGTTGTTTCTTCTTTGACGTATACGTGCTCCAAACAAAGTTCAGCGACAGTTCTTCAATGGCATTCTCTGGAACAAGTTCACTGTATTTGAATTGGATGCATGTTTGTTTTCCTTTCCGCGTCCTCAAAGACTCTGATCCACCATTTAAGGAATTCCAGCAAACCTGCTAGAATTTCGAGATATTCAAAAATGCAACAGAATGCCGATTTTGTTGTCTTTAGGCCCGAAACTCACTCCTGGCCTCGCTTCAACCCATGCAAGATCAGTCCAAACAAATCAAACACAAGCCACACCATTCGCAAACCAATTCAACTCTTTAGAGCTTGTATAATGTTACTCCGAATGTGTCATTGGACAGATATTTATGCAGGATCATTTGACCTATCTTTTAGCACATAACTGTCGCAGAACGACATCGGGGAGTCTTCAGGAAACCATTTTTTGAACTTGCCTTTGAGAAGACGTCCCTCAGCAATGGGAGGCTTGTTTTTTAAAATCTAAGGTATAATTGGATCCTTTCTGTTTTCTTTTTTGCCTTTCAACACAACTCAGCTTTGTACTGAATGCAACATGAGACAGCCGCCTAACACCAGTGTAGGGGGCTGTCAGAGCTCAGTTGATGGATTGAAGTCTTCCTCTAAAGGTGAGGTGAAGGTGACACTTTTTGTAAACGAACATATCTTTAAATACAATGGCTCTTTCAGTGTCTCTGTTCATCCTTGAGTCACAATTAAAGCCTGGAGGCTTACAAGGGATGTAGTTTGAAGGACCTAAGCCGCCCTTTTCAGCACAAGTGTTATCGTGATCTCTTTGTGAGATGTTGACATGGAATGCTGGTGATTTGATTCCTAAATTCCCAATGACAGATGACTGTTCCATGTAGCAATGAACACACACCTTGTGAGTTTTAAGCGCAGTTCAAGCAATCTGCTTTATACTTTTTTTTACTTAGAAAAATGAATTAGAGTATTTGCATGGATTACTGTTGCAGACACTCAGAGTGATGTTGAAGGTGTTACTGAAAGGTGCATTGTTCTAATCCCAGGATAGAGACTGCAAGGTAAAGACTTCTACAGGTTTTCAATGCTGTTGTCATCAAGTGACTTTGATACAAAACCATTATGCAATTGCCGTTTTCGCTGTGAATTGGATCAAGCTATATTTTAGCGATTTAAAACTCCAATTATCAGTGCACTCATCCAGAAGCTCGCACACGGTTCATACTTGGTTCATCTCAAGATCTACATTCCTGTAAAGTTTAGTTATAACTCTACACTTTTAAACTGAAAAAGATTATCTTCTGAAAAAGATAATCATGGTATTTGCATTCACTTGGAAAATACAGATAGGCTGCAGCTAACACTAAACTCTGCAGAAAACGATAAGACTAAGCCAAGCAAATTAGCATCACTTATGATCCCTGTCAGACCTGAGCAAAACCGTAAAGATATTTTCATTGAGATCACAGTAAATGGCAACTATGAAAACATCATTCAGTCCAGCTGTAAGAACTTTGGAAACATTCAAATATCCTGCTCTTTGTGGTGGTATATTTACTTTAAATATTGCAGACATCGATTTTTTTGGTATTTGTGGTATTTGGTATAATTATGTTTTAGCAAAAGTAAAAAAACTTTGCACAATTCACTGTAGTTTCCAGCTGAAATGAACACTAGAGGCCGTAATACACCAACAACCTTCATTCCTTTGAACTCAAATTATGATTACTCGGGGCAGATTATTGATTAATAATGATTTAACATTGCCATATTCACGTTCATGGAAGTTTTATGAAATGTGCAAGAAGCAACGCAATATCATTTTGCAGAAATGTCACTACAGGTATGCATTTCCAATGGTTAATTCCAAAGTAAATCGCAATGTCTACATGCCCAAGTTTTGACTTTGGCTTTGTGTTACAATATTATATTTTCAGTAAATTAACTGATAAATGGGGTATTTTGATTGGAAAAGGGAAACTTTGTACCTTTTTCTAATTTGCAATACTGTCTATTGAAGTTTACGTACAATACACTATTTTCTAGGTACATTTGATAGTAACAGTTCATCTTTCAGAGCTTCAAATAGAAAGGCACTTTATTTAAATATCGATAATGAAATATATGTACTATGTGTATATAATCGTATATTGAATTAAACTTGTATAATTAACTGATTTAAAACAAATTATGTTATTGTAAAAGGATGAATAACAAATGCTGCATTTTTTAAGAATATTGTATTTAATGTAAAATTTTGGCATGTCATTTTTAACTTCAGATTTATCCTTGTACAGTATTTATTGCTTTTGATTTTGTATCGCATTGTTATTAAGTGGATAATCAAATAATTCTATGCACTATATAAATTTGAGTTATTTTGGATTTCTGGTCTGTGAAAAGGAAAGTGCCATACCACACACCGTTCTACTTCAATAATGTTTCTAAACTCATCTTTTCGTTGTATTAAACAATCTTTGGCCAGATATAATAAATGTAACTTTGATAATGTCATGTGTGTTTTAATTACAGTGGAGTTTAATTGAATAGATTTAATTTGTTGAAATTGAGAAACTATTTTTTTAATGTTTTTGAGTAAAATGAATTTATGGCTGCATTTATTTGATTTTTAAAAAGCTGTAACATTGTGAAATAGTATTACAATTTAAACTCACTGTTTTTTTATTTGAATATATTTTAAAATCGAATTTATTCCTGCTGATCTCAAAGCGACATTTTCAACATCATTACTTCAGTCTTTAGTGTCACAAATGCTGATTTGCTGCTTAAGAAACATTATTCTCATGTTGAAAACAGTTGTGTTCACTTTGATGAATAGAAAGTTATAAAAAGTTAAAGTCTTTTGTAACATTATAAATGTATTTGATGTCACTTTTGTTAAATTTATTGCATCCTTGCTGGATAAAAATATTAATTTCTTTCCACACAAAAAAATTACAATTAATTCTTACGGACCCCTAGCCTAGAAATTCTAGACGCTCCCTAGCGGCAAAAATTATTTTGCCGCAAAGTGTGGTCTAGCAACTCTCCATAGACGGTTTAGCTGGAAACCCCCAAATCTGGCCTGGCCAATCACATTCGTATGAGTCGGCGGCGGCAAGCTCGGACATATTCGGTTTTAAATCGTTCATCCTCGGATGCGGCCGGCGCTGCGCGCGCTGTTACAAAAAAGCTGTGGTGGAACGATCAACTTGTCATATTTGCCACGCTCGTGCTGTGTCGTCGATGATAAAGGCTTTACTCCGTGTCAGCGCGTGCTCTGATCGGTGCACGGACCTCTCCCCGATTTCATCTCCATCACTCCGAAGCACCACTACTCCGCCTCTGTTTCCCTTGTAAGTTGATATTAGTATTTAAACATTCTCTATGATATTACTTTTTTAAAGACACACTGTCTCTTTCTCTCTCATACACACACACACACAAACACACACATACTGTCTCTTTCTCTCACACATATGTAGGCTAACTTAGTTATAAACTCTTTAGACTTTTAATTATTAGTGTTTTTATTTTTAAAGTTTGTGGGTCGTGTAAAAAACAAAAGAAAATCCCTTATTTTGGGGATGGATTCCGGAAATCTCCCTTATTTTCAATGTTCAATGTTGACAGCTGGACTGATTGGCTTTAGCGCTCTCCAATTGCGTGCAGAGAGAATTTGAAAGACAACCGTTTATCCTGCCTCTTGGATTGAGCCCGGATTGGTCAATGAAGAGTTTCCAGACCTAACATCTTGATGTAGGTCTGGCATGCCAGGCTAACTGACCCCACATTTTTTAAAGGTGTGTACTGTTATATTTCAGATAAATGCTGTTCTTTTGAATTTTCTTTTCATCAAGGAATATTGAAAAAAAAAATGCACAACTGTTTTTAATATTGATAATAATAATCGTTTCCTGAGCATCAAATCAGGATATTGGAATGATTTCTGAAGGATCATGTGACACTGGACACTGGAGTAATGATGCTGAAAATTCAGCTTTGCCATCATAGGAATATATTACATTTTTAAATATAAAACTGTTATTTTAAATTGTAATAATACTTTACAGTATTACTGTTTTTATTAATCATATAAATGCAGGCTTGGTGAGCATATAGAGACTTTTAAAAATATTTAAAGGTTTTACTGATCCTAAACTTATGAACAGCAGTGTGTAATTTTTTTTTACAGTTTTAAAGTTTTAATACAGATAATGTTAATGGGAACTCCAGAACATTGCATCTCAATTGTGTTCCACCCACACCCTTCTTACAGCCGCAAGT
Organism: Hybognathus amarus; assembly: GCA_030378365.1. Classification (NCBI taxonomy): domain Eukaryota; kingdom Metazoa; phylum Chordata; class Actinopteri; order Cypriniformes; family Leuciscidae; genus Hybognathus; species Hybognathus amarus. The sequence goes on from JAQIUQ010006119.1 coordinate 200,833, forward strand.
TGTCTTACGTTTATTAATAACCTCAAAAAGGATGTGTAAAATGGCTGCACATCTCATAAAGTTTTTAAATAGCTCAAAACCGTGAAGTGTGGACAGCTGTCACAGCAAACCGACGCAGCAGTCGTTTTTAATTTGAGCATGATGGAGTTAACAGTAGATCTGGGTTCTCGTTTTCTGCTGGAGATTAGGTTACCTTGAACACATGTGCCACCTCCTTTTCTCAATTAGCAATTAAGAGGGAGAACATTTTGTTTTTGGATCGAAAAGAAGCATTAGCTTTAAGTCTAACTAATGCAAAATGAATTGGACAACTGGCTTCATGTCATGTCTTTATTAGAACTGTGCTTAATGTTGCGTATTGGGTAACAAAGCTGAGAAAAGATGGAAGCCCTGAAGGGTTTTTGCAGTGCTTATCATTGAATAGCAATCTTGCTATGTAACTGCCATCTGCTGCCTTAATAATCTAATTGCCTTCATATCGCTTGAATGCTTCAGCCAGGACACAACCTGAACCAAGTCCCAGTCAGGTGCTGCAATGGAGGTCAGTAACCTTTTCCCCTTTTCCCCTTTCTGTTCTTTGGGAGCCCACTTAGTGGATTTCCTCAGTGGTTTTGTCAGATCTGCCTCAGATGTATTTTACTCTGACATTGTTGCCTGGTGCCATGTTCCTCTTCCGTCGTAAATGGGTGTAGATAATGTTCAGGTTGTCTGTCAAAAGCCTATGTAAAAATGTGCAACAATTAATATTACTTTTCTAAGTAATTGGAGGATTTTCACCAGTTGGATGGTAAAACAAACCATATCTAATCATATTTTGCAACCATCTAGAACAACCTAGCAACTGCAAAGCAACACCCTTACAAGCAGACATGAATCGATTCTGTTCCAATAAAGATACTCATATGATTCTCATGCTTTAACCATTAAAGATTAATTTAGTATTTAAAGGGATAGTTCACTTTGAAATGATTTTTTGGTATGTTTTAGCTTACCTCAAGGGCATCCAATATGTAGGTGTCTTTGTTTCCACAGTATTTTCAATTTTGATATTTTTAGGTCAAACCGTTGTTGTCTGTTAGTCATATAATGGAAGTCTATGGGGATCTGCGCATGACTTATTAGAGTCATTCGGACATTACGAACCTGGTTGAGCTGAATGTTTTTGATTCCAACATGACATCATGACTTTTGCGTAAATATACCCAGCAAAGAAATGTAGGTTCTGGGAATGTTAGTTTTTGGTTCCCAGAACGTTCTTAGAACTTTCCCTTAAGTTTAAGTGAACGTTCCTGGAACATTCTCCTTACGTTATAAAAATAGAAACCATCCTAGGATGGTGGGGGAACACCCCAGTGACAGGTAGGTTTAGGGACGGGGTTGGGATAGGTCATATATTTACATATACAGTAATGTAACGTTAAGTCAACGGCGTTGATAAACACGCTGAAAAGCGATTATGCGTGTTGATAGCACGCTAGAAATGGAAATACAAATTGGCGTGTCATACATACGCAATTTCATGAGACCAGTCTGTTGATTCACTTACAAAATTTCTAAAAAGTCAGTTTCAGAAACTGTCAGAGTTTAGCCAATACAATATTCCGTCCACATCAGCAGAAGATGTGCTTGTGAGAACCGAACGTCATACGGATTTTGGTTATGTTTGTAATCTGAGATTTGTTTCTGAATTATATCCTCCCCACAACACCTTAGCATTGTGATGGCGATCACCATTGACATTGTATTCTTGAGTTACCAGGGGTAACTTTGGTTCAGATATGCTTTAAAACATTTACAAAAAGCAATAAACCATTAGATAGAGTCGGTGGAAACAGTGAATGTTTATTGAAGTCCTTTGAAGTGAACATGGCACCCTCTGGATCTCCCACAGCTCTCGTGGTAATGTTTCTTTTCTATCAGTGAAAATAACAAGCAGAAATTACACTCACTGCAGAGTCAAAACAGAATATTTATTAGAGGTCAGCCCTTCAGTGAGCTCAAAGCTTGGCGGCTTGGAGCTGGGTGCAGGGAGTCAGGCAAAGATAACTGTACCTGTATTTGGGGCTGTTTGCACAGAAAACACCCCCTCCCGATGAACCCCAGGAGGCCAGAGGGACGCCTGCTCTTTGTCCCTCGCAACGAGAGGAAACAAAAATAAATAGAGGAGTGAATGGTCACGGGACATTGCTTAAACCCGGATCCAGAAACTCGGATAAAGACCCGGCTCTAAAGACAGACAACCAAATTGGGTTATTCCGTGTACGACTATGGCCTTTGCTCTTGCTCGTATATTATGAATAATTAGGACGTCTATTTCCGAGCATATGTCTTCTCAATGTACTGCAAACCATTAATGCATTAGGAGGCATAAATACTGTTGAACACATGATGGGGAAATGGTTTAGGGGCTCATGAAACAGGTCCGTTGAGGGGGTTTTCACATATTTTTTAATACTTAAAAATAATATGATTTATTTTTTACTTATCTTTCATTTGATTCATTTAGTCACTGAACCTCAACAGACCAAATCTATGGCTTACAGGGTTTTTTTTTTTTGCATATCTTATTTGTGATGAATGTAGCAAAATCAAGGTGACTTTTTTTTTGGGTTTATGGTGACGTTCCTGTCCCTGAAAACTGTAGTAAATGCTGCTGAATGGCAGGCCAAAAGTATCACTGTGAGCATTGGTGAATGAGAACAACATTTGAGAGGGGCTTGTTTTACAACCACTCTTGGGGCTATAAATAAGGGAGAGAGAGATCCAAAACAGACCTGAGAAAAGTGAGTCCATATGGGTGCTGGTGGAATGGTCCGTGATGAGCCAAGATCAAAGCCTTCTGCTCTGAATGAGTACAGCTCCCAGCACAAACTCCTTTTACCAACAACGGATCCGACTGAATAGAGAAGTTATGCTATTGGTTGATTCTGTATCACTTCATTATATTGACTTCATATCTTCTAAGACTTACAGTTGTGGACAGAATTATTGGCACCCCTGGTAAATATGATCAAAGATGGCTGTAAAAATAAATCTCAATTGTTTATCCTTTGCAGAAGCTTTGTTTTGTGCTCAGTGACGCATTTTAGTGTTGATTTTGAATTTTGTTTTGGATAGTTGTGCTGATGGAAGATCCAAGCATGGCCCATTATAAGATTTTTAGCAGAGGCTGTCAGATTAAGATTTTTTGGTATTTGCTATAATCCATGGTGATGTCCAGGATGTCCAGGACCTCCATCAAAAAAAGGCCCACATCTATAAATATCCAGCTGTATATTTCATAGTGGGTATGGGGCACTTTTAACCCTGTTTGCACCAAACCTATCTGGTGGGTTTGCTGGCAAAAAAAAACCAACAGCATTTATTTAGTTTCATCTGATCATAGAATCCAGTCCTTTTTGAAGTTCCAGTTGTGACTGACAACTAAATGTGCTGGAGTTTGTTTTTGGATGAGAGAGGAGGATTTTTCTTGAAACCCTCCCAAACAACATGTGGTAATGTAAGGGGGCTGTTTGATTATTTATTTTTAGTTTTTAGGCTTACCGACCCCAAGACTCAAACAATCTCTGCAATTTTCTATCTGTGATCTTTGGAGACTCAAACCTCTCTCCTGGCTGTGCATTAGGGCGATATAGACACACATATTCTTCCAGGCAGATTTGTAACATCTTAAGTTGATTGGAACTTATTTATTCCCCTGATAGTGGAAATGAGGTATTTCAATGCTTTAACTATACAGCCACTTTCTATTTTGTGAAGCTCAACAATCTTTTGCTGCTCATCAGAACTATATTCTTTGGTTTTACTCATCGTGATGAATGATTAAGGGAATTTGGCCTTTGTGTTTCCTCATATTTATACTCCTGTTAAACAAGAAGTCATAGCTAGACAATTTCATGTCCATACGCTGGTGTGCTAAAAATGTAAATATCAGTGGGAATATACCTCAGAGATATTTTACTAGGGGTGCCAATAATTAATGCCAACATGTTTTGGAGAGAAACATTTATTTCATAATGTGACTTTGTAGAGCGCTCTGAGAGGAAGGTGGGATCTTATCCTTTCAAAACTTGCTATTGCTAGCCTCTTTGAAATTGCCTATACCTTTAAGGTTGCTATAGTCTTCTTTTTTTTCATTGTGATGTATATCCCAGCCCGTTCTCATCCCAAGGCGTCATATACTGATGCTTTTGCCAATGCGTATATGTCCAACGCACATGGCACCCTTTAATGTCAATATGAGACGCAGATATATATGGGCCAGAAGGTGCCTCCTAGTGGTCTAACCCTAACCCTACCCCAGACCTAAACCTACCCATACTCTGTGCATGTTATATTGACGCTAAAGGGTGCCATGTGCATTGGATGTATACACATTGGCAAAAACGTCACTAGCGCTGGCACTTGATTTTGTCCAATGAGTAATTGATTAGTTAATTGGATCATTGTGGTTTGCTATTGCTGTGATCTCCTGTGAATGTTGTTCCGCTCTGGTGCCAGTGAACACATCAAAAAAGATGAGATGTCGCTGCAAGTGCGAGCGGAAAATAAAAAAATTAAATATTACAAATTAAAACAGCACATTACATTAAAAAATAATAATAATGAAAGTGCATGAATAAATGATTTATAGTATTATTTGTATAAAATATTTTATAATAAATACTAAACTATTACAAAAAAAACAAGAATGTGTTCTCAGATTGTGTCATACATTAACAGATTTTAGAACAGTTACATTACAGTTTAGTGGTGCTAAAATGATCCAAGGTAAAATTATCCTATTACTGTTTGTACAAAATATTTAACCATTTGACTATTAGTAACTTTTTACTATTTGAATAAACTCCTAAGTCCTAACCCTTTCACCTGGAGGACGAATATATTACAAAACTTATATTTTGCCTTTGTCAAATGAAATTTCCTCCCGGGAAGAATTATTCCAACAAAGCAGCAACAGAACCATCGCGCATCACCTAGCAACACTCTTAAATGAATTGGTTTGTGAACGAATCGGTTGAGTGAATGATGCAAAGACTCCCTTGAAGTCAGGGACTGCCTCTGAAAGCTTGCCTTCATCTATTTTTGAAGGCAGTGTGTATTTTATGCTGTCTTTGATATCCAACAATACTGTGGGTCCATTCTGTGACAGTTCAGATAAAAAAGAGTCATTAATATACATATAACTCCCACAAAATGATGAAAATACACATCTGTTGAACAGAAAATGACTAGTCACTATTACGTAATCAAAACTCATAAACTTATACACTACACTGGTTTGCTGGGTGTGAAATTCCAGCCATTAGCACATTGCTGTTTGTTTGCATTTCAGCAACTTCCCAGAACTGATATAATTTATTCCCCAGCATGTTGGGAAGGTTCCAGGGCTGCTCTGAGTCGGCAACTACAGATGAAAACCAATCACATGTGCCTGCAAGCTTTGTTCTGTTACTTCCACTGAATGTCGCTGTATAAAAAGGCTGCATTTGTAGTGAAACATCAGACCACCAAATTTGTGACACAGAGCATTAGAAAGACAGGAGCACAAGCCACATTTGACATCTGATGTGTGGAGAGTCTGAGCAATGGTGCGTCATTGCTAATTCATCACCATTTAGCTTTGAAAAGGGTCGATCCAAATTTGATTTGAGAGAACTGCCTGCTGGTGGACATCTGCATGGTGGCATAAAGCACATTACTAATTCAGAGGGAACTGGGGCTAAATGGACAAGGAAACATGGCCAAACATATGTAGACCACATTGAAGTCCTTGGAAAAGATGAGGAATCACCAGCAGATGTGTAGACCATCGAGGGAAAGTGAGTAAAGGGAAAGCAGTGCAGTAAATTGCTTCAAGATTTGTTGAATGTCAAAGTATGGCATGACGAACATCCAATGCAAGTTGGAAACTTGTAAATATTTATTGTCCAAATGTTTAATGCCTAGATAGGCTATGTGTTGGTAATGCACTTCAGAATTACATTGCATAATGATAATTAATCATTTTAAACTCCTGTGTGACTTTTCACAATTAGGTCTTCCTTAATTTTGGGCTCCCACCTGCCTAGGAGACATATCCATTCTTTCTTTTCCAAAGCCATTAGCTGTAAATCAGAGTTTGTGTTATGTTAGCTCAGGAAAGAGGAGCTACTGTACAGTATGTGTACAGGCGGCAGGCACATCCACTGGCCTAGTGGTTAATGCCATGTTTACTCTTCCAGACCAACAAGAATCCCAGATTTCCTTAGTGCTTCCTGCAGGGGAGCCACAAATGCCAATGAGTAATCTATACTGGCAACCAGGTCTCTGTCCCTCACAAAAGAGCAGTGTACATGTATATTTGTGCTTGTAGTGTATGTCTTAAAATCCCCACAAACACAGCCTTACTGTATATGGCTATTAGGTGCATGAAACATCTACATGCTTCCAGATTGCTGGATTTAATCAAGAATGTCTGTAAAGACTTTAGATATATTGTTAACATTCTTATTAATCATGAGATTTAACTATAAATGAAGAGTTCAGATGCAAAAGCCTCTAAGTGCCATTTGAAATGTTCTTCTAAAATGACCATTTTTATCAAGCTTGTATATTTAAGTTCAGTAATTTCACTTAAATGGCAATGAAGATTACCTATTAATTGTCATTTAAGTGAAATTACTGAACTTAAATATACAAGCTTGATAAAAATTGTCATTTTAGAAGAAAATTTCAAATGGCATTTAGAGGCTTTTGCATCTGAACTCTTCATATATTAGTGACCCTTGATTAACAAGGCCCGTTCAGACCATGATAACTAAATAATGATAAAGATATTGTTTTAAAATCGTTCTAAATGTAAGAGAATAGCAAAGTCCACACGACAACTATAACGATCACGGCATAGAGAAACAATATTGTCACTTCAAGATTTTTTCATCAAAAAAATAAAATAAAATTGCATTGCATTTTAAAGCAGCATTAGGTAACTTTTGAAATTTCCTCTCAGGTTCACCCTACAGTTGGGAAACAGTATTGTCTTCTCCTACTGTTGTAAAATCTGTCATGGTAACATTAGGTGTGGGTCTGGTGTAACATCATGTCACGTATTGGGCAGACTCCAGTGTTGCGTGTGAAATGTCTTCATCCCAGGTACATTATTTTTATTTTATTTTTTTCAGATCGCGTAGCTCATAATAGCCTATTGGCTACTGTTTTACATAATGGATATGCTAATTCAATTCAATGTTTATATAACATTGAATGTTTCAATATAATAATATCAAGCTACCATAGATGAATCTGCAAATTTGAAAAACTGATTTGCATTATAGCCTGAGGCAGGACACTTTCACCTGAAAAATGAATAAACAAAAATGATTATCAGCCTGCAGACATAGGATAGTTATCCTTTTATTGTGTTTGTCTAATCATGTGTTATTTACTTGCAAGAATGTAGCCCCTACCAAACTTGTACACACTGTTATGACATACTGATTTATTTAGTTTTTGACGGCCAGCATCGGTTGGGCACCCATCCTCCTCCTTTAGCTCACGTCAGTGAGCAAACGCTGGACCAATATCTGATCCTCGTCATGCCTTTTATTTGGTCACCCTCCTTTTTTCTCTTTCTACTGTCCTCTGGCGGCTTCTTCGTTTACATGCTGGTTCAGCCATGACAACATACAGAGGTGAAAAAAAAAAAAAAAAAAAACGCTTGTTGGGCTTGCATGTTAGAATTTGAGGAAGTGAGTAATGTAACGTATGCCGTAAAGCAGTCAAATTTTGTGGGGTTTTTTTTTTTTTTTTTCTGCCTGAAACCTGAAGTTACATAGTGCCAGTAAAAGCGATACAGACACCGTCAGGCTACGGCAGACCTGTCATTCAACCTACTGTAAGTCGATATACCATTACAAGGGTTTTGGAAAAATAGTATAAAGGTTGAAAAAGTTACATAAAGCTGCTTTAAGTGGTAGATGATAAAATTGCAGCGTACAATTAAAAAAAAAAACATTATCGAGCATTGGTGTTGTTGCTAATATAGTTATTGTTATAGTATTATTCATGATGTGAACAGGCCTTAAGACTCATATTTATGAAGAAGTTTTAGCATAGCAACACAATATCCCATTGGAGAAGCTTGACAGTTATTTGTGATTTCTTCCCTCTGTGGATGTGTTTGAAATGGCATGTGTATTTTAGCCATGACCCTGCTGGTCTGTACACAGCTGAGTTTGATTTAGGCTTTATCAGTTGGGGATTTCAGCTCATGTGTTATGCTCAGGTTCATTCTTCCACAGGCACAAATGAAACGAATAACAGACAGACCAATGATGTCAGCCTTGATTATTTGCAACTGCTCCTTTACACTAGTTTTTCTGTATTTTCCTATTCTTTATTTAACATAATGCTGTCAAATAAAAAAACAGAAATTTCAACATATAGGTTACCTCAACTCAAGTAGATGTATAGTACGTCTGATAGATTGGTACTATATAATGGCCAGACCAATTAATCTAAAAGTTTTTTGCCTTGTATAAGTTCCAAAATCTACTGACAGGCTTTTCTTAATTTGTTTAAATATATATTGTGTAAAATACATTTTGTTTTATTATATCAATTTAATAAGAATTTTATTTGTCATGGTTAAAATATATTATACATATCCTGTATGTTCAGAACTTCAAAACTTTTACATAAAGAATGAACTGCCATTGATGGGAAATGTATATTTATTATTATTAATAATAATAATCAAAATTATAATGTTTTTATTTTATATCTTATTTTCTAAGAGCTAATAGCCCACTCGCCTTAGACCCCAATCACCTTAGAGTGTAAACTAAACGAGTCAACGCACATTGGCATGCGGAGATTGGAATGGCGCACCCCGCCCCGCGAAGAGGGTATATACACAAGAGTGCGTGCAATCGCACATTCAAGTTTTTCGCTGAGGAGCCGAGACGATGTGTCCCGGCTGTCCAGAGGTGGTACAGCAATTGTGGCGACAGGACGAAACGTCTCCTTCTCCTTCAGGGAATAGGGGTTGCAATAGTAACCTGGACATTCCCTTCCAGTCAGTCACGTTCGGCGTTACGTCAGAACAGCTGACAAGTTCGGCTGACAGATCGATGCACACTCGGCTGATATTGCCCACAACCCATCGTGCGTTGGACGAGGATTTGGTTAGAACTACAAACACGAGTGAAAAACTACAGACATGGAGGACGCGCACGGCCAGCGGTTGTGAGTGATTTAGATAAAGGGGTTTGAGTGATTAATTATCAGTATCTAACCTGACAAATGTATTTATTCAATGTTGTCCACATTATATTGCATCCACAGCAGCATTGTAAACTTTTGTAAAGATACGTTTAGCCATTAACTTTTAAATGCATAATTACATTCAAATTGCAAAGAGAGTGTTGCATCCGACATGAAAGACCCACGACTGGCAGATGAACGTGCTACATTTCTCTTTATATGGAAAGAAATTATATTAGATTGAATGGATGACTTTAATTTTGACTGCACGAGAGTCGCGACAGATATCTGTCCGTTAAAGATGAACGAAGTAGTATGTCCCAAAGCTTGCCTACTCTTTTGCTATGCACTCAAAAGTATGCACTTTTTCTTCACAAAAAGAGTACATACTTTTAGGGCGTAGTATAAGTAGGTGAATTTGGGACGGAGCGCAAGGCTTATACACTAAGAGTGTGAGATAGTGTGTGATAGTTCTCAGGTGTGAGCATGATTAGTAGAATCAGCTGTGTTCTGAATGCCAGTATCCACACCGGCGCGGTGACTGACAGCCTCCGACACTCTCCTCAAACATTGTGTTCATCCACGCTGTGACGTGTTCGAAGTACAACTCGCGTAGTAGAGTTGATAATTCCGTGAATAACTGCAGTTGCAGATTTCGAACAGAGATGGTGACAAAGAGGAAAAACTGCAAGCTGCAACTTTTAAGTAAATTTATTTGAACACTACCAGTAGACTACACAAAAAACACATTCTCAAAACTAGGAACATATCTGTTTTCAGCTCTTGTGGTATTAGTGAGAATTCTCTATCAGAGCGACTGGAACTTATCCTCTTGTGGTCAGTCTATTGTGTGCTGCACATTTGGTTCTTCATAAAACCTATGTCTAAGAGATGTTATCACTTGGGGAGGGCATTTCAGCTATTCTCCTTCACAGAGCACAATAGGAGAAGATATTTCACCTGGCCATGCAGACAATAGACTGGTATTTCTATGGATGGCTGTAAAGCCAGATCTTTCGTTGTTCAATAGGAGAGTTAACCAAATGTTTGCTTTTGGCTCTCTATGTGCGGCGCCACATCTGCTGAGCAGGTCCTTATGACTGTTTATTTTTGAACGGATGCTTTTCTGTGTTTAGCTAGCTTTTACAGCCTCCAAAGGGCAACCCTTGATCCGTGGTGCTTCAGACGTAAATCTGACCACTCAAAAAGTGAGTGTAGCTTTTGAGATCTGGGAACAGGGCTTTTTCAGTCAACCAGAAAGCAGTGCAAACTAGATTTTGGGTGGATTTTGCTTACTCATGCCAAACTCACCTGATAGGCTGTTGTGGGTGGTTGTATAAGAGCAATAGTAAGTGCTTTCCTTAAGGTGAAAGTTTGGATATAACATTTTAAGCCGATCATTAGTTATGGCAGATGCATTTATCAAACTTTATTAGTTTTATGGGCAATCTGTATCTTTGCCAGCTATGCAATGGTGACCTGCTGTTAACTAGGGGGAGGGGTTGGGGCCGAGGCCCATTGTGTGTTGGGGCAGTAGCCGCTTTGTGCTAAGTATGACAGCCTGTTTCCTACGGACGCTTGTGTCGGCCACTGAATAAAAATAAAAGGTAATTGCAACTTTTTATCTCACAATTCTGACATTGTTTCTCACAATTGCGAGTTTGCATCCGTTTACATCATTGTAAGATATAAACTTGCAATTCTCAGAAAAAAAGCCAGAATTGACAGATATAAACTCGCAATTGTGAGAAAAACATTCTAAATTGTTTATATCTACATTTTTGACTTTATAACTCCAATTCTGACTTTAAATCACGCTGTTTGGAGAAAAAAGTCAGAATTACGAGGTGTAGACTTGCAATTGCGAGAAAATTGCAGACTTGTGAGATAAATTGTGTCGCAATTACCATTTTAATTTTTTTTATTCTGTTGTGGAAACAATTAAGCTTCCATGTTTCTGGCTTGGAATTAAAAAATGTAAAAGATAATTGCAACTTTTTATCTCACAATTCTGACATTGTTTCTCACAATTGCGAGTTTACATCCGTTTACATCATTGTAAGATATAAACTTGCAATTCTCAGAAAAAAAAGTCAGAATTGACAGATATAAACTCGCAATTGCGAGAAAAAATTCTAAATTGTTTATCTTACATTTTTGACTTTATAACTCAAATTCTGACTTTAAATCATGCTGTTCGGAGAAAAAAGTCAGAATTACGAGGTGTAGACTTGCAATTGCGAGAAAATTGCAGACTTGTGAGATAAATTGTGTCGCAATTACTATTTTTATTTGTGGAAACAATTAAGCTTCCATGTTTCTGGCTTGGAATTAAAAAATGTAAAAGATAATTGCTACTTTTTATCTGACAATTCTGACATTGTTTCTCACAATTGCGAGTTTACATCCGTTTACATCATTGTAAGATATAAACTTGAACTTCTCAGAAAAAAAGTCAGAATTGACAGATATAAACTCGCAATTGCGAGAAAAAAATTCTAAATTGTTTATCTTACATTTTTGACTTTATAACTCAAATTCTGACTTTAAATCACGCTGTTCGGAGAAAAAAGTCAGAATTACGAGGTGTAGACTTGCAATTGCGAGAAAATTGCAGACTTGTGAGATAAATTGTGTCGCAATTACTATTTTTATTTGTGGAAACAATTAAGCTTCCATGTTTCTGGCTTGGAATTAAAAAATGTAAAAGATAATTGCAACTTTTTATCTCACAATTCTGACATTGTTTCTCACAATTGCGAGTTTACATCCGTTTACATCATTGTAAGATATAAACTTGCACTTCTCAGAAAAAAAAGTCAGAATTGACAGATATAAACTTGCAATTGCGAGAAAAAATTCTAACTTGTTTATATCTTACATTTTTGACTTTATAACTCAAATTCTGACTTTAAATCACGCTGTTCGAGAAAAAACGTCAGAATTATGAGGTGTAGACTTGCAATTGCGAGAAAATTGCAGACTTGTGAGATAAATTGTGTCGCAATTACCATTTTTATTTTTTATTCTGATGCGAAACAATTAAGCTTCCATGTTTCTGGCTTGGAATTAAAAAATGTAAAAGATAATTGCAACTTTTTTATCTCACAATTCTGACATTGTTTCTCACAATTGCGAGTTTACATCCGTTTAAATCATTGTAAGATATAAACTTGCAATTCTTCAAAAAAAAGTCAGAATTGACAGATATAAACTCGCAATTGCGAGAAAAAAATTCTAAATTGTTTATCTTACATTTTTGACTTTATAACTCAAATTCTGACTTTAAATCATGCTGTTCGGAGAAAAAGAGTCAGAATTACGAGGTGTAGACTTGCAATTGCGAGAAAAATTGCAGACTTGTGAGATAAATTGTGTCGCAATTACTATTTTTATTTGTGGAAACAATTAAGCTTCCATGTTTCTGGCTTGGAATTAAAAAATGTAAAAGATAATTGCTACTTTTTATCTCACAATTCTGACATTGTTTCTCACAATTGCGAGTTTACATCCGTTTACATCATTGTAAGATATAAACTTGCACTTCTCAGAAAAAAAGTCAGAATTGACAGATATAAACTTGCAATTGCGAGAAAAAATTCTAAATTGTTTATCTTACATTTTTGACTTTATAACTCAAATTCTGACTTTAAATCACGCTGTTCGGAGAAAAAAGTCAGAATTATGAGGTGTAGACTTGCAATTGCGAGAAAATTGCAGACTTGTGAGATAAATTGTTCGCAATTACTATTTTTATTTGTGGAAACAATTAAGCTTCCATGTTTCTGGCTTGGAATTAAAAAATGTAAAAGATAATTGCAACTTTTTATCTCACAATTCTGACATTGTTTCTCACAATTGCGAGTTTACATCCGTTTACATCATTGTAAGATATAAACTTGCACTTCTCAGAAAAAAAAGTCAGAATTGACAGATATAAACTTGCAATTGCGAGAAAAAAATTCTAACTTGTTTATATCTTACATTTTTGACTTTATAACTCAAATTCTGACTTTAAATCACGCTGTTCGAGAAAAAAAGTCAGAATTATGAGGTGTAGACTTGCAATTGCGAGAAAAATTGCAGACTTGTGAGATAAATTGTGTCGCAATTACCATTTTTATTTTTTATTCTGTTGTGAAACAATTAAGCTTCCATGTTTCTGGCTTGGAATTAAAAAATGTAAAAGATAATTGCAACTTTTTATCTCACAATTATGACATTGTTTCTCACAATTGCGAGTTTACATCCGTTTAAATCATTGTAAGATATAAACTTGCAATTCTCTGAAAAAAAAGTCAGAATTGACAGATATAAACTCGCAATTGCGAGAAAAAATTCTAAATTGTTTATCTTACATTTTTGACTTTATAACTCAAATTCTGACTTTAAATCATGCTGTTCGGAGAAAAAAAGTCAGAATTACGAGGTGTAGACTTGCAATTGCGAGAAAATTGCAGACTTGTGAGATAAATTGTGTTGCAATTACCTTTTTTTTTTATTCTGTTGCGAAACAATTAAGCTTCCATGTTTCTGGCTGGGAATTAAAAAATGTAAAAGATTATTGTTACTTTTTATCTCACAAATTCTTTTGTTTCTAGAATTGTGTGATATATAAACTGGCAACTGTGAGTCAGAATTTCTAAAGAATAATCTCATAATTCTGACTTTTTTACTCTCACAAAAAAAGTGAGTTTATATCTTATGGAAGTTTATATCTAACTGTTTCCTCCACATAATAGAAAAAAATGTAGTCTAATTCATACTTTTTCTCACAATTCAGACTTATTTTTCTCGCAAATGCAAGTTTACATCTCGCAGTTCTGAGAAAAGAAGTCAGAAGTCGATAAGATATAAACTCACAGTTGTGAGATAAATAGTCGCAATTATCTTTTAAAATGTTTCATCCTGTGGCAGAACAA